>CM021104.1:125090184-125351489 GCA_007115665.2 Sequoiadendron giganteum
AATGACTATCCTCGTGGGAAATATTCAAATGCCCATAATGAGGTGTGGTGAATCCCTATAGAAACCATCTAAAGAGAAATTAAACTACTAATCAATAATGGTTTCATTTTTCACTAACTAACAACTATAACAAAGAATGTAAATTGAAATTTAGTAATCTACCTCATACCTCCATGAGGGGAATCAAGGAGTCTATAGCAGATGAAAAACCAATCTCCATTGCCCTATTAAATTTTTGAGGTTTGTCTGCTTCCAAAACTAAAAACAAAACAAAAAATTATTCAATCATGAAAACTAGAATAGTGATGCACGTCATGGCTAATAATGTATGAGATAATGAAAAAAAATTTGATTACTTATTAAACTATATATTTTTGACTATCATGCTTACTATTTGTCTTGTCCAGAACTTGTTTGAAAGCACCTATTTTAAGGCTTTTATCCATAGGAGCAAGGTGGTAAACCATTTGATAAAATTATTTGGTAGACATGTATGATAAATGTGGTAGCATAGAGAAGGAAATGAACTATTTGAAAAAATGCCTCAAATAAATGGGGTCTCATGATGATGGAATGCCATTACAAATAAATGTGTCATGGCATTCCATCACCATGAGACCATATTTCTTCAAGGCAATTTTCAAACTACTCACTACCTCGACTATGATATTGCTTACTATTATGCTTTGATATATTTTTTCCAAGCATCCATAGTTTTTTGGAAAGCACCTATTTTAGGATTTTAGACATAGTAGCAAGTGAGTAGTTTGATAAAATTATTTGGTAGACATGTATGCAAAATTTGGTAGCATAGAAAAGGTACTGAGTTGTTTGAAAAAATGCCTCAAATAAATGTGCTCTCATGGTGATGGAATGGACATTTCTTTGAGTCATTTTTCCAAACTACTAATTTCCTTGTATTTGATATTTCTTACTATTATGCTTTGATATATTTTTTCCAAAAATCCATAGTTTTTTCAAAAGCACCTTTTTTAGGCTTTTAGCCATAGCAACAAGAAAGTTCAAGTAGTTTGATAAAATGATTTGGTAGACATGTATGGAAAATGGGGTAGCATAGAAAAGGTGATGAGATGTTTTAAAAAATACCTCAAATAAATGTGGTCTCATGGTGATGGAATGGAATTCCATCACCATGAGACCAAGTTTCTTTGAGGAATTTTTTCAAACTACTCATTGCCTTGTCTATGTTATTGCTTACTATTATGCTTTGATATAATTTTTCCAAGCATCCATAGTTTGTTGGAAAGCACCTAATTTATGATTTTAGCCATAGTAGTAAGGAAGTGAGTAGATTGATTGAATTCTTTGGTAGATGTGTATCAAAAATGTGGTAGCATAAAAAAGGTGGTGATCTATTTGAAAAAATGCCTCAAGGAAATCTAGTCTTATGGTGATGGAATGGCATTCCATCGGCATCAGACTACATTTCTTCAAGGCATTTTTTCAAAATACTCACTACCTTGTATACGGTATTGCTTACTATTATTCTTTGATATATTTTTTCTATGAACCCATAGTTTGTTGGAAAGCATCTTTTTTTAGGCTTTCATCCATAGCAACAAGGAAGTGAATTGTTTCATAAAATGCTTCCATACACATGTATGGAAAATGTGGTAGCATAGAAAAGGAGGTGACCTATTTTAAAAAATGCCTCAAATAAATTTGGTCTCACGGTGATGGACATTACCATGAGACCACATTTCTTTGAGGTATTTTTCAAACATCTCATTTCCATGTCTACGTTATTTCTTACTATTATTCTTTAATATATTTATTACAAGAATCCATAGTATAGACAATGTAGTGAACTATTTGAAAATATGCCTCAATAAAAAGTGGTCTCGTGGAATGCCATGAAAAGAAAATACAATTGGTAGCTACTCCTAGTTATTACTTATGCTATGTGAAGTAATTACATTATTGCTTATGTTGACTTTCTAAACTTGACTATATTGTAGTTGAACTTTTGTCATATATCAGCATCTAGTTATTAGTTATGGAATGTGAAGTAATACTTTGACTTTGAAAGATGTGCAATGCTATATAATCAATGATATGAATATAAGCTACACAAATCTGTTAAGTGTAATTCATTAGTTAAAATTTTCATTCTATTGCCTACGTGAAGGTTTGTCCAACTCTGCTGGCACTCAAAGGTGTTCCCATGAAACCTCTAATATTAGCCTATTCAACATCCAAAAATCAGATATTAGAATACCATTCATATAAAAATGTTATTAAAATGTAATAAATTTATAATTTTTTACTAGTTATATACCTCAATGATAGATGCAATGGAGTAATAAGCAGGTGCAACGCCAGTGTATCCAATATCAACACTGTGACCCTAAAATTTTATTACAATCATAAAAATAAATTAGTTAATCTTGCATTTCAAAAATGAAATTTAATAAATTAAATTCAATGGAAATGCTAACATTTACCTGAGTATCAATTCCATAAGCCTAATTCAAAATGTTAGCTACCCTCACCATCTCCATTGCTATATACATATCTTTTGTATTAGCCTCCTCAGTGTCGGTGGGGTGATATGTACAAGTCTCACCATAAACCTAACGTAAATGGGGTGGAAACCTAGCACTCAAAGAATCCCCTTGATGGCGTTGTACTATAAGATTTACATGTTGAATGACACTTTAGGTCAAAGAGGTGATAGCCTACAATGTTTCCACCTCGACACTCTCCTTCATGATGGAAGGGATAACAACGTGCTCATGATCTGGCCTAGCGAGATCCCATCTCGCTTACTGTCTAGGATCTAGTTCTGCATCGGGTCTATCTTGAAATGACCCCCCACCTCTCCCCTTGAAGTCAATCATAATTTGTTTTTGATATTTTCAGGATGAACTCACAGTATAGTTTCCTTAGGAAATATTTTGGGACTTCTCAATTGTTGCATTGTGGGTAATAAAAAACCATGTTGTTCCTATTGTTGTTTCTCTGCTTGTTGAGGATTTCAAGGAGGGTTTGTAGGTTCATTAACATCTCCTACAAATTCAGTAAAATAAATATAAAAAACAACCTAAAACTAACAAATTCCCAACAAAAAACAAACAATCCTTACCTCTTAGACCTCCTCATCAATCTGGAGGCATCCTAGCGATGAAGCAACAATAATTTGATGAAAAAAATTGCAAGATGACACCTCCCTGAATGTGACTGTGCAAATGAAGGGTTTTGGTTGTGGGCAGAAAAAAATAGTCACAATGAAAATGAATTTGATTTCCTTTTTTTTTCTTTTAATGGCTCAGAATGCAGATTGGCTCGGTATAGTTGAGCCTTAAGCTTGGCACACCAAGCCATAAAGCAAGCATGTTATAACACACTCATGTTATAGCTTATTAGAACTTTTTTAAAAATTTGGCCCCCCATCTTTTTGCACCCGACCATAATAAAATTTCTTTCATTTTCTTAGAGGAAGGGATATCAAATGATCTTGGAAGAGTCTCAACAAGATAATTTTGTGATTAATAAAGGAATATGTTTCTCTATTTGTGTAAGATGTCATATACACACTAAATGATAAGGCTTTAGATGAAAATGGAGATAAGGGAAGTAAACCTAGATCTTTCTTGAAAGAGCATGGTATGTCATTTTTCTCCATGTGTTCATTGTATCTATGTGTAGGAGGGAGATTGTATCTAATACCATAACAATCTTCCAAGTCAGATGAAGGGGGTTTATGTTTTTGAGAAGGATTGGTTTCTTCATGAGAAAAAAAATCCTTTTTAAGGTTATGCATCATCCCCCTATGAGGCATGATAGTTATATAGCCCCCATCACCACTATAGGGTAATGTTATAGAACTAAGTTGATCTAGTGAACCACAAGGTTGTTTTGGTTTACATTGTGATATATTACACTCGCATATAAGGGGAGGTGTAAAACCCCAATCATCATTAGAAATTGTACCTAAAAAGGAATCATTTGTATATGAATCTTTGGATTTTCAGGGTGAGATTTTGGATTCTCTATTTAAAGGAGGTGTAAAATATAATGACCCCCAATTATCATTAATGATTTTTGTTGTAGGTGAAGGATTAGCATCAACTTGTATAGGTTCAACTTTTGATTTTGGAATGAAATCATTAGGGTAGTTGGAAGTTTTTTGATTGTATGATTCATAGCTTTGTTCATATTTTTCAACCCTATATATCTTGTTGTTGTACTCAAATTTCATTTTATGGTTGAGATTAGATGGGACCTATTTCATAGCATGAATGCATGGTTTCCCTAGTTTTATGAAAGAGATCCCGACATGATATGGATATGGTTAGGAAACACTATAGGTCTGACCTCAATAGGTAATGTGATCATTCCTAGTGGTTGTATGTTAACATTTTGAAAGCTATGAATATGATCATCATTAAGTTGAATAAGCATCTTTTCCATGCCAATTTTTTCTAGGAGGTCAATGCTACAAGCCTTAATTTCTACTCCATTGTCTATGAAAATGTTCCTGACTGCAGTTTCATTAATGATCACCTTTATCATCAAGGCTTCATTCTCGTTTTGAATCTCAAGTGAGGGAAATTCATGTTTAGGGAATGCCATTTATGACTATGTGAATTGCGTGGGATGAAAGGAGGGTGTTATAATATTCAATTTCATATAAGATTGAATTTCCTCTTGCTTTATTTGTAATATTTCTTGAAATAGACACTTGTATATAGGTGATAATTGAATGAGTTTCTATATGGATATGCTAGCAAGAGTCTTTTTAAGATCTTCAACACTAGGCACAATAAGTTGAGGCAATGGAGATGTTGAGGGACTGATTTTTGGTCCCTTGCATGTTTGAGAAATTGTGTTATATATTGGTTGTTCCAAAACATTATTAGATTGCATCAGAGATTTCAAGAAATCTCTTATTTTCTTATGTGATTCACTAATGGGAGGTGACTTAAGATGCTCACTAATTAAAGGAGATCCAATTTGTATCATCATAATTTCAGAAAACTTGTAGCTATTTGCATGATCTCTTAGTGAAGATGATTTTAATGTAACTTCATTGTATTCATCTAAGGAAGCCCCTTTACATGTGTCAATGTTCATGATTTCTTGCACCATGATATCCTCCCTAGGAGGAGAGTTTTCAGGAGAACTACAAACTAAATGTTCATGGCATTCAAATGTTGGTTCTTCTAAAATGACTTCATCACAAGTAGGGGAATGATCAATGGTTGAATTGTCTTGTTCAATAAGGTCTTATCTAGGGGAAGAGAGACACATAAGATTCTCACCAATCAAGGTATCATCTTCAAAACTAGGATAGTTACTAGGAGAGGAATAAATGTGATTGTCATGTTTATCTATGTTTCCATCTTCTTTCACTAGGACATTCTCATAAGAAAGAGATGAATGGATGCTAGGTAAGGTGATGTTTAGAAATGTGTTTATGATCTCATTCTCTTGTGCTAAAATATCTTCCCAAAGAGTATGAGGAGAAGGACAAACAAGATCTTCATGATTCTCAATGATTGCATCTTATTTCACCAAGATACCTTCATCACTAAAAGGAGATGTATAGAGAGAAGAATAACTATGATTTTCATGAATTTCCATTCTTGTATCATATTCTATCACATCATTCCCACAAATAGGATAGATAAGACGGGGTGTAGGTTTAAGGAAAGAATCACTATTTTCACTCTCATAAGTAGAGAATGCATTGAATGAATGACTAACATGCGTATTGAATAAATTTTCTTTGCAAAATTGGAAAATAATAATACCAACATTTGTGAAAAGTAATCTATGCAAACTCAAAATGAAATGTAAAGGCCTAAAATAAAATGTATAGATGCAATTTTCATATGTCAAACAAGGTAATTTACTAAATAAACTATGCAATAAAATGTTGTGAATGGAAATTTGAAATGAAGCAATTCATGAGATGAATAAATTTAAGCTAGATTTAGTAAAATGCATGAAACAAAAAGTCAACCCACTAAAACAAATAACCAATGGTAGAAAACAAAAGCACAGAAAAGTAGATTTAAACCCTGAAAATAGTAACTTCAAAATCAACAGGGACTAAGATGCCAACAAGGGCATCTTGGTCCTATTGACGAAATTTTGAGGTCCCAGAAAGTGGAATAGAAAGCAATCAACCTAGACAGGATTTTGAGGATAAAAACCACAAAGCGAATAAGATGCTAGTAAGGGAATTTTATTCATAGTAGAGATTTTGTTCATAAAAATAGAAAAAATATAGATTGTTAAAAGTGTTTCTGGGTTGCCTACCTAGGGACTCGATGTTTAGAAATAGAAAAGTGTGCAAATGAAAGAAGGAAAAAGTTACTAATGACAAGCAATTGAATGCAATGTTGGATGCAATTTTTTCAATGTTTAAATGCAATAACAACGTTCCTTAATGTAATTTGGATAATTGACAATGCACTTTTCAATTTTTCAATGAGATAAGATGAGCCGCAAGAAATAAAAATGCAACCTATATGCACTTTCACTTATGCAAGATGCATTGCAAGAATGAATGCAGCCTAGATCTAGGACCTTAGCGAACCCCAAATTAGAAAATGAATGCCCAAAATGTCAGGTTCACCAAAATGAACCATAGAAAAATGTGGGGAAAAGGGACTCAGAATACAAGAAACGAATCCATAATCCTTCATTTTTCCTCTATAGGGATGTTTCATTCAAGGAAACCTAGGATCCCAAATTAGATTGACTATCAACACAAAGGTGATTCAATTCTCAACAAGGGGGACCTAGGAAGGTTCCTTAGGCTTTGAAGGGTCCACCACCAAGCAAAAGCTTATGAAAGAAAACTTGATAGTCAACTCAAAAAACCTAGTAATGCAAGCCAAATAATGAGTGCAAATGACAAAACTAAGTAACAATAAGTTAGGATGTATGTAACTAGGAAATCAGGAAATGTGATAAGGATTCTAGGCGTGAAATTTTTTTGTCAAAGTATGCTACGGAGGATTAAGATGCCCTTACTATTTTCTTAGTCATGTTGATATTTTTTGGAGAAGATGCAAAATCTTCAAATGTCAAAATAGAATCTCAAAGAATCTTTATGAAATACTACTTGGAGGACTAAAATTCCCTTACTATTGATAGTCTAGATCTAAATTTCTGCAACTTCAAAATGTGATCTTGAGGTTCAGTGTTTGCATTTCCTTCTTTTAAGATCTCAGGTCCTTAAACCTCCAAATCTGTCTTGTAGGTGACTTTCCATGAAGATGAAAACTTTTCACTTCAAATGATCTTCAACTCAAATCAAACCCTTGTTATGAAATGTGAATTTTTTTATGAAGTGGCTAGCTTGAATGCAGATCTTGAATCAAATGAATGCTTGATAGATCTTGATTTGAATTGCTTGCTTGAATCAAAACCCTACATCAAAAATGTTAGCTCAAAAACACACATGATGCAAGAATATCTTTTGACATGATGCTTGAATCTTGATGATGGATCTAAATGCTTGATGAATTTCTCTTGAATTCTCTTTTGTTGCTTGTAAGGTTGCTAGGATAATCTCATGAATTTCTTAGATAAAAAATGAGTGAAAGAACCTTGTATTTATACTTATCCACGCTCAATATCTTGAAATTACACCACACCAAACCGACATAAGAATTCATTAATTAGAGGAGGCTAAATCTCACTAATATTTGAAATTAAATATCGAAAATAACCTAAGGGGGACTAAGATGCCCTAGGTGGTATCTTAGTCTCGAGGTTTAAAACATAGACCACAGACTCCAAAAAGGGGGCCCTTTAAGGCACATTTGAAAACAGGGTCCCAAGACCTCTGGAGGAAAAATATGCCCTAGGTGTCTTACTAGTCCTAGTCCAAAAATCAAGGACACACAACCTAAATCATTAAATTATCATTTATCCTTTGATGTTTGTCGAGATTAGCCACAAAAATATATAATTTATTAGGCTTGTGGATGAAAAATAGGACCAATTAAGATTTAAATAAGGATAAATGAAGCAATAGAAGCCCAAAAAAGTGTGAAAATGCAAGGGTATGCATTTTCCTACACTACACCTTTATTTTTCTATCTCTATTTAATATTTCCATAATTTTATTTCCACATTGTGGAAAAGGTTTCATAACATTTCTCCACTTGTAATTTATTTGTTGTCCTCATAGCTTAAGTTAAATCTACATCACAACTCACAAAAAAAATCATTATATTAGTAAATATTTCACTTTAGTTTCATCTATAATTTTATTTCATAATTTCTAGATCTTATCAATTCTTTTAATTAAAAATAAGATCAATATAAATACTTCACTAAGAAATAACAAGATTAAAACTATATGAATAAAATAATGATTTTGCAAGGATCTAATGCAAGTTTATATACTAAATATTTCATCTTGTAACTTTTGAAAATTTCTCATTCAAATAGACTCTTATTGCAAAAAATATTTTATTCTTTTTCAAAAATTTCAAAAAATATTATCATATTATTATATAGAAGATAATTAGTTAAATATATGCATTGCATGTGTTATGAAGGCACCTACTGCTAACATTCAAAAACATTCCAAGATGATAACCATGCATTTCAAACTACATGAGTATCCTCTTTTCATAAATAATCAAATGAAAAAAATACATAATTATCCTTAAATAAAGTATATATCATTTCACATAATTGTTCAAACAATTTTTTTAGAAAAATTTCAATCTAATAAGAATGTATTATAAAATATCTCATTACTATAAATAAAATGTTTATAACACCTAAAAAAATTTTGTTTTTAACATGCATCTAGGGTGGTACCACAATAATGGGTGACACTTTTTTGGACATCCTGATTTTTGTTGAAATCACACATTTTTAGAAAATATAATGATTTAAGCCTTAAAAACATTCAATTTAAAGGATTTTAATTGAAGATGGTTTGATCAAAGCCACTTATATCAAACTCCCTTGGATAGAAACCCACTAGTTTTAAACCATACCTATAATGGAGTCTCCTCTACACCTATCAAAATGTTGATAAAAAATCACTTTTGATTTACCTTTTGGGGGATCAAATTAATTTATTTAAAATTTATCTTTTGTAAACATGTAGTCCTTATTATAAGCTTCCCAAAAAGTATAATTTTAAATATATTTAATTTTATTATTATATTAATTTTTTATTTGTTGTGAATGTAGGTTTTTTAATGAACATTGAGGTCTTTGTTTCACACATATGGAAAAATAGGAAAAGAGAGAAAAAATTCTAAAAAAAACATGTATACTATATATTTATGTCTTTATTCTGACAAAAAAAGAATAAGTTAATTCAAATGCATACAAAAAATGTTATGCAGCTGAAAGTATAATATTTCAAAATTATAATTACTCCGACTTAGAAAATTTATTAAAAAATATATATGCAACAAAAAAATATGAAAACATATCCATCCACTAGATATTGGTGTGAAAAAACTACATTTAAAAAATTAGAATTTTATCCTTTCTATAAAAAAAGTTATGCAGCTGAAAGTAAACATCACTTTTTGAAAATGTTGTTTCGTAGAAAAAATAAGTTGATAAAAATTACATAAAAGGATTCACAATTTTTTTAATTTTATCTTTTTTAAATATAACTAGAATCTACACATAAAATCTCACAAATCACTAGTTTAACCATTTCATTAGTTTAACCAATGTATTATAATAACTTAATATTTTAACAATTTTAAGAAAAAATATTTTAGGACATGTGGGTTATTAGCCCACCGCACTTCCACTATGCCACTCTAATACTAATCTAATACAAAGTATACATAGGATCAACATCACACTCATATTTAAATATAAATTCCAAGTTCGTATTAAATATAATTTTGTGCATGTAATTCTTTTAAATCTATAAATTATTTTCTCATTTAGTATTGTACAAGATCATTAGTATGACTAAAAAATCAAATGGATGTAATTGATTATATAATATTCGCATTGACTATTATCTTTTATCATACCTAATTCATAATTTAATAATGTATTTTATCATGAATTTTTAATTATTTAGGAGGTATTTTTTTCTCTTTCTTAATTAATTATATCTAGGATATATGAGGAAATACTAGTAATCAAACATGTTTTTTTTTTCTCAATACTTATAGATTCCAACATATTCAAATTGTTGATTACTATTAAATCTTATTCTCCTATTATTATTTCTACTATTTATTATTGTGTGAACATTACTAATAATTAGCAAATAACTTGTCTAAAATAACTTCTTTTATCTAATACTATTTAAAAGTCATCAATAAAATAATATCTTTGAGTCAATTACATAGGCTAGTTAGCACAATAGCTTTAATTGAATTTCATACTTTACACCTTGTCAAAAGTGGTAATTAGTTTTCTGATTTTTTATTGGTCAAATTTTAATTTGAGCCATTGAAATAAGTGTAAATTAAGAATAACCCAATACAACATATTTATATATACTCTAAAAATATATATTCTTATATAAAGACTTACGATCTCATCCTTCTCTTACCATCCATGTTTATAATATTTTCACTATCTTTCTATTTTGACACTTTCATCATACCTTTATGGTTAAATTATTTAAAGATTTATTTGGTTTCTTACTTACAAAGCCTCTAAAAGAACATTTATAATATACTCCAACTTCTCCTATAGAATATATAGATTATACCACTATAGGTGAAAATTCACATGCTTGCTAGACAATCTCTATTTTTAATTTATTTATTCTCATTCATCATATATTATTATATGTCTTTGACCAACCACATGCAATCACCTAGACCAAATATTAGGGTTTATCTAAGTCCTAGTAGTATATGTGGCATAGATAATGTGCATAGGGATAGTAAGATGGCTCAATAATTATCTAGGATTTTTTACAATATTACTATTTTTCTACTTAAATATTGCTCATATTTTTCAAGGCATGTAATTATCCATTTTTACATTATTTTTATTTTCCTACTCAAATATTAGTTCTAATTTTGAAGGAACTCTAGATGGTAACCTTGTTAAGGATAGGATGGTCATATATTATTGGTGTAGTTTAATGACCATTATATATTCTATAGAATGTGTAAATATTTTTTTTATTAATTTGTATATTTTCAACATCTTGTTAATTTGTAATTATTCTTATTAAAATATTGAAATATGAAGAGAAATTATTAATTGTATATAGTAGGTTTTTATTAAAAAATACATATGTAAATCACAAATAAACTTGTGACATTAATCCTAAGAAGAATCTAATTTGAACAATCATATAACACAATTTTAAATTTATTAAATTTGTCCATTTTCTTTTTCTTTCCTTATATTTTTTTAGATCCTACCATGAATCTTAATTCCATTAATGCACATGAGTGTTTCCATCATCTTTCATGGAAATATCTAACTATATAAATTGCCACATGAATTTTTCCTTCATCATTCATCATTCTTTGTGTTCTTAACTTTGAGAATTTGTATATAAACTATGTCTCCTCAGTAAAAGAATACATCTCTCATACTTTGAGGTCGCTTGTGTTAGGGTCATGTCTGTAAAGGTGGTGTTTTATTCATGTGCTGCCACATGAGTCATAAAGAGGTACTTATCATGTGATTTTTTTATGAGAAACAACCATTGGATAGACTCTTTACCAGATCATATAGATAGGGGAGATGCCCTCAACACCCTAATTTAAATATAGCAACCAAATGTTACTAGATTTTTCGATTTGTTATAGCTTTGGAATGCATGAGGTATGACTTAAAAATTATTCAACATGAGAATTAATTACTTGAAATGAAAATTAGAGTGTAAAAGGTAAATGACGAAGAGAAAGTGATAGATATGGTTGTCTTCTTCTCCATTGCCATTTTTTTGGAATCTCCAATGACGATCATAAATTTCAAAAACATTCTTTCTCTATGAAATCTAAGATTTTAAATTCTGGATAACTTGTATGCGAAATTCCAAATCTTTAGTACGTCGAAGCTCCAATTTTCTAAAGGTTTTGGATGTTTATTCAAAACAAGTGATGGTGTGGGAGGTAACAGATGTGATAAGAAAGTCAAATTTAGTTTGATTCTTGATAACCCGAGATGAAAAAATCACTAGTGAGTCACAATTCCTATATTCTTGCACTTTTGCAACACATGCAATGAATCTATTTGAATGGAATATGGGTGCCATAAATACTTGTGGGTTTTGAACAAGGAAAAGGGAAAAGGATATAACCAAATGATCAAAACATTGGCTCCTAGCACTCCTTATTTTCATGTTTTTTTAATCAAGGATTTTTATAAGGAGCCACGACCTCTCATTATATAAGGATACATTCTATTGTGAACACCCCTTTCAACTCATCTAGAACATCATCCTATGACATTGTTCTTATATTATAAATATTTTTCTTTTTTATATTCTATTCATTTATAGTTATCTAAATATTTATAGTTTATTTATTTTTATTGTTATAATTATATTTCATTTATATTTATTTCATACATTATATATAATAATTTGTGAATATTTATATTTCACTCTTTTTTATAAACATTGTATTATTAACAAGGACGGGTCTAGTGAAATTTTTATAATCTTAAACATATTTAATATTAATCATTGAATAGTTGACATGATATTATATTGAATATCTAACTTTGAATCTCAATGATGCTTTGATACCAAAAGATAACACTACTTTTCCTCAAGTATAGAATTGGATAGATTTAATATATTATAATTAATTTTATGTGGTAGCAGATTTACTAGTGTTTATGTCTAAGTTTTAAATACAAATTTGTGAAGTATATGTATCACTTTAATTTCAAATACATGTAAAATACATATTTATCAATGCTAACTAATTTAATACTTGAGTACATAAAGGAGTATGATAATAAAAACAAATAACATCATAAAGAAATTGAATTGAATCAACTCCATCTCATTCATAATTAAAATATCTTTTAATAAGTTCAGTACCTATCTATCAGCTTTGTTGGTCATATAAGCTTTGTCGAAACTCCTCAATTCTTCCTAAATCAGGTGCATTTTATTGGTTACGTATACATAATCAAATCCTCACAAGATGTAAGCTTTCTAAATTGGGTTTCACTTAGCATTTCAACTGTATACTATGTGGTTCTTGCTAGGAAATAGTGGACCATCTCCTACTTCAATGTAGCTTTGTTCAACAATGGTTGGATTGGATCCAAAATAAACTTCGTTGGTTTTCCCCCCTACAAAATTGGACCTATTTTAGAGTTAGTCATTCCTAAATAAAGGTTCCATTTTTGAAGCATTATGGGTAGTGATCCTAGATCTACTCATTTCGAATATTTCGCTAGAGTGTAATTATAGAAAGATTTTTTTTAAATCTTAGATTGGAACACTTTCATCACAACATCTGAGGTAGCGATGTCAAATGTCATGCAAACATTGAATCCACACAACTCATTTTCATGATAGGACAATGAAATGTTAAATCAATGGCCCCTCCTCAAGGTTCCTAATCAAGGGGCATTTTCTAATGTCCATAAAGTTTACAAAAACAAAATTAATTGGACTACTCCCCAAAAACATTGTGAAACTAAATTTTGATGGAACATCTAAAGGCAACCCAAGAATCTTCTGGATAGGATGCATAATTCATAATGACAAAAGAGAAATATTAAAAGTTTTGTCTTTGATGCTCCTTAAGGGCACTAATAACTTTGTAGAGGCTCATGGTCTATTAGCAAGGGTAAAGCTACTACGCAGAATGCATCTAAAAAACATTCACATTAAAGGTGACTCCTTAAACATAATTAATGCATGCAATAATATGAAAACAAATAATTGGGCCATTTCTTACATCTTGAGTCCAATTTGGAAACTCCTTAATGATTTCATGTTAGTAATAGTCACATACAATTATAGGGAATATAATTGGACTATAGATGCCTTGGAAAACCATGATTGCAAAATGGAGGTTGAAACCATCCAAATAGATTAATTTAACATTCTCACGATTGAGAATTTTCCACAAATCATCTAGAAAGAAGGTGAAGGTTGTGATGTATCTAGGGCCATGGGATAATTGTGTCTTTGTAGTGCTTATGTCGAAAGCTATTTTCTTTTTCGAATTAAGTATATAGAAGAACATATTGTCTACATGGGTCCCCCCAAACCTAGATGACTAAAGATTAACTTTGACAACTCATCCAAAAATAACCCAGGTCGGGTGGGTGGGGTGGGGTCATTCATGATCACAAGGGTAAATTAATTTTTGCTATGTGATGTACTTGGGGGTGCAATCGTCAAGATTTGCTGAGGTGGTTGAATTTTTCATAGCATCCAGATTTCCCTGCAAGTTGGGCTTTCCAATTTGGTCATTGAGGGAGATTCAAGAAATACTATTTTCTTGTTGAGGGAAGGCTAATCCTTGTTGGGCACTCTTGCACCCTATGTCGTTTTCTCATAATTTTCATGATTTCCCTAAAAAATTGTAGAGCTAGTCATGTGTTTAGAAACAATAGTAAAGTTTTGGATGCACTTGCTAACATTGGAACCTTCACCCCAAATTTAGTAGTATGGGATAATATTTTTCATATCCCTGGGCATGTGTGTGAATTAATGAATCATGATGCCAAATTACTACCTAATTGAGATAAATTTGTATCAAATATCCTTGAGATATTCCATGAGTTTCACTTATAGAAATTTAATCCCTTTAATCAATCTTTTAATAAACTCATTTACTTGTGGTTTTGGTACTCGTATTGGAATTTCTATAGACTATATTTCCTTCCTCTAAATTTTACAAATTCTATCACGGGAGGTGATTTTATTAAGGAAGAAACTACTAATTGTGAGATTTGGAAACAAGATAAGGATGTTTGTCCCATCATTCAATAGGGCAAGTTAGCTTTGTATGTGGAAGGCATGTTGGGTCATGACCCCAAGCTCTTTGTGGCATTCTCCATCTCTTGGGTGGATGGCACTATCATTGTTAGTGGGTATTCCTTCATGGTGACTATTGATATTATTATAGAGGTGATGGGACTTTTTTGGGAGGGTGTTTACATTCCTTGTACGCCCAAGGCTAGTTATTATAAAAACATGGAACACTTTATGAAAGAGGGTGAAAAAGTGTATAGTCTCCAAAATGGCTTCAATTGGGTTGTCCTCCCTGACATTTGGAGTAAGGTTGTAGAAGTCTTGATGAGTTATGTTACACTTGAGGGCTGATTTCATTGCTTTCATGCTCATTTATTTTCAATGCTTAACCATCTTTGTTATAATATAAAGAATATGTAAACAAATAACTGGCATATGAGTTTCACTTATCTTAGACCTAATTTAAATTCAAATTCTTGGTGGGATTTTATTCTCCTAGATCTTATGTCATCTTGTAGTGTTGTAATTTCAATAAATTTGACATAAACAAGTATAAATAAAAGGTTATCTAACATATTTTATCCTAGAAATTTTACAATTCATATAGAAATTCAAGTGAGAAAATTATAGAGCATTCAAGAGTGATTATCAAGCATTTTAGAGCACTATTCAAGAATCAAGCATCATGTCAAAGTCATCATGTATCATGTTTGTTTTTGAGGTAAGATTTGTGATGTAGGTTCTTATGATTTAAGAAAGCATTCAATTCAAGAACCATATCCTACAAGAAATAGTCAAGATCCACATTCATGCTAGCCATTACATACAATACTATAGCCTTTTGTTCAAGGGTTTGGTGAGTTGCAACATTGCATATTTGTTCATTCATCATTCCTCCATTCTATTTCTATTCATTTCAAGGTTTGATTACCAAAACAGGGTTTGACTAAGGCTAACCCATACCCACTAACAAAACAACATTTGTTCCTCTCTTTGATGTGTGATATGCAGATTTTGGTTGAAGATCCATTGAAGAGAAATTTTTCAAGTTGACAAAGTTTTCACCTTACTTGCAAGATCGTTAAAAGTCACCTATAGGTTGCAATTAATGTTTCAAAATTAGAGCTCTAACAAGAGAGAAGCTACAAGAGAACATTAGTGGATATCAAAATTTCAGATCAACCCTAATACTTAGACTAAATTTACACTTGTGGAATATGAGTCCCAATATACCCAATTTCAAATATATTTCCAACAGATCCTAAGTTACCAGTTCCAGATTCTACTTTCTATCAAAAATAGTGATTTGGGACTAAATCACCCCTATTGGCATATGAGTGGACTAGTGTGCATTAAAATTCAATATTTCTAAGATTTCAGACCTCCATCCAAGCCTCTTCAGTTTTCAAGTCTACCTTTGTACTTTCTTAGTTTACTATTTTGATTTGAATTCATTTCTAGGTCATTTACTTAAATCTTACATATCATATACATTTCTTGTGTTTCCAAGCCCTAGCTTGGTGGTGAACCCTCTTATTGTCTTTAATCGCACCCTAGGACACCTTATTGTAGATCTCTTTCCCACATTCCATCTTTGGATTGAGATATCTAGGGTTTCCTTGTTGAGATGCACAAGACAACTGAGAGGGGGGATGAATCAGTTGTACAAAATTACTTTTACTTCCAACCTCAATTAATTCCACTTTGACTTTAATCTATTATTAAGTATAAACATGAAATGCATATAATAGAAAGTAAACACCTGAGACACCATATTTATGTGGAAAACCAAATGATGGAAAAAGTACAGCGATGATTAACTCACAATATAATAGTAATGCAAAACCTGATACAAGGCTCAGTGCCAGAGGGCTCACTATCCAAATATAAAGGCTCACTACCTATAGATAGGACTCACTATAATGAACGAGGCTCACTACCTACAAACAAAGAAAGACAATACACAATCCATCACAATAGGTTCCACACATTCACAGCTTGATCAAAGGATTGCAAATGCCATCAGCTCATTGCTTTCAGGAATCTAACACATCAAAGTACTGCTACCTTGATTCACTTTCACACACTCTACTTTTCACACTTTTTTCACACACATTATTTTAATTCACAACATCTTGACTTGTATTTATATCATCTTCAATCTTGAAAACTTTCTCCAAGGTTGGCTACACATCCTTTATGTTACAAATTCAAATTAGATCAGCAAATGAACATTCTTGTGGTGGATATGAATGAGAGTGGATCAATTACATACTTAATTAGGACCTAAAAAACATATTGGATCAATCACACATTTCCTTAATTGATTCTTATTCTCCATATAACGTGTAAACACTAGGTCAGCCAAACCTAATGAAAAAACCAATGAACGTTGAAGTATGTGCATCCATAGCAAGATGATGACACACAAATCACATAACATGCTTCAACATACATTGGAACACCTCTTAGAAACCTTCAAATACATCCACAACAATCTCAAAAATCTTTATACATAGAACACTCTTCAATAGTCCAATCAGACTGTGCAAACACGCATAGTAGCTCTGGAACACACTTTTCATAGAACCAAACCACACACACATTTTCCAAAACATGGAAGACACCAATATTAACCTTATTACTAATCTAAAAGATCTGAGATAAACCAAAAAAGATGATGGAGGAGAGACATCTCTCCTAGCCCACACAAAAATAGTTTTACCAAACCGGTTCACACACTGGTAAACACATCTTTCACTCTCCATCAACCCAAAAGCTAAAACTCGGGATATATTAGGCATTGAAGCCCATAAAAAATATTACACATCTACATAGGCATAGGATCTACACAAAAGAAATGCAGATCATATTACGGGAGCACACTTAGAACACACACACAACACTGTCTTCACTGTTTATTAATTTTCTCAAAGGAACTCGACACCAGCACATTTGCAACACCATAAATATAGATCCATGTACTCTAAAAAATTTATACAATATCTCAACTATGCATGTACCAATTGAAATCACTCTAAAATTTGTTGACATTAATGATAACATTAATGACAACACCACCAAACACATTCATACTTGGAACAATCTTCCCCTTTGTCATTGATGGAAACACATGATGTTAAAAACCATCAAAGACAACACATAGACTCTAATGCTTCTTCTTCCCTTTCTTTTTCAAATTAGATAGCTTGCACAAAAAATTTGCACTATCTTCTCCTAGCAACTTTTTCATATGAATCTCTCTCCCCAAATTTAAATAGGATTTTTCACATGACTCTCTCTCCCCCCTTTGACATCAATGGAAAAAACAAATTCATGAAAATTACGCCATATAAAGCTTTGATCACTCCCCATTAGGACTGTACCCACATCTCATACTACAACAATGATACTCTCTACTCCACCTGAGGAGTATATCTCAATCATCAGTCTAAACAAATGAAGAATCTGTAGATCCACTAGACTAATGCACCTCAATGTGCACCTAGTTTAAGGAAGGAGGGGCAGTAACCCCTAACTTCTCCCTTAGATACTCAAAAGTATCCATTGGAAGAGCCTTAGTAAATATATCTACAATATGATCCTTAGTAGACACATATTCAATTTCGACTTCATTTTAAAATACCTCCTCCCTCAAGAAATGATATTTTATAGATATATGTTTTATCCTAGAATGAATCACTAGATTCTTTGAATTGTCATAAACGATAGTGATAGGCTCATCACACATCACACCTATATCCTTCAAATTTTGCTTCATCCAGATTGCTTGTGTACAACAGGATGCTGCTATAATATACTCAGCTTCTATAGTGGACAAAGAAGCTGAATCCTATTTCTTGCTTAACCAAGAGACCAATATTCCTCCAAGAAATAGTGCACCACCACTTGTACTCTTTCGTTCATCCACACAACCAGCCCAATCTACATCAATGTAGGAATTCAAGGTGAAATCAGTATCCTTAGGATACCATAGACCATAATCCAAAGTCCCCTTTAGATATCTCAATATCCTCTTCATAGTTGTAACATGTGTCTCTTTAGGTTTTGCTTGAAATCTAGTAACCAAACATACTGCATGCATGATATTTTGTTTGGTAGCAGTAAAATATAGCAATCCACCAATCAAAGATCTATACATGCTCTAATCAAGTTTAGAAGAATCATCATCCTTACTCAGTTTGCATCCGGTTACCATAGGGGTACAAAGTGGTTTTGAATATTCCATTCCAAACTTCTTCAGCTATTCTTTAACATACTAATATTGTGAAATGAATATGCCCTTATCACATTGATTCACTTGAATTCCAAGGAAGAAATTCAACTCACCAATCATAGACATCCAAAACTCTTTTTTGATCTCATCTGCAAATTTCTTGCAAATACCTTCATTTCCTCCAAAGATAATATCATCAACATACACCACAAATATCAACATTCTATTTCTTTCAACTTTTAAATAGAGATTTATGTTTGCAGAGCCTTTGTTGAACCCTTGACTCGTCAAATATCTATCCAACCTTACATACCATGCTCTAGGAGCCTATTTAAGTCCATATAGTTCCTTTTTCAACTTGCATACCATGTCTGGTTTGTCTAATAACTAAAATCATTCTATTTGTTCCATGTACACCTCTTCTTCCAATTCTCCATTTAGGAATGTATACTTAACATCCATCTGGTACACTTTGAAATATTTATTAGCAAAAAATGCCAAAAACATTCGAATAGCCTCCATTCTTGGCACCAGGGCAAATTTCTTTTCAAATTCTATTCCTTCAACCTATGAAAAACCTTTGCATACAAGTCTTTCTTTATTTCTTACTACTTCACTATCTTCATTCAACTTATTCCTGAACACCCATTTTGGACCAATTACATTCTTGTTTACTGGTTTAGGAACCAGTTCCCATGTTTGATTCTTCTTTATCTATGGCTATTCCTCTTTCCTTTCTCTAACCCAACTCTCATCTTTGCATGCCTCACTCACAATCTTAGGTTCTATCTTAGAAAGTAAACACAAATTTATCTCAACCACTTTACTTCTTGTCTTTACACCTTCACTTATATCTCCAATTATTTGTTCCTTCAGATGATTCTTTTGTACATATTTAGGAGTCTTAGGAGTAGGTTCTGGAATCTCCTATTCTTCACTTTGTTCTTTCTCTTCCTTTTCCTCTTCTTTTAGTTTTTCATAGATAGGATCATCCGGTTCAACTTCACTTATTTCAATTGGTCAATGCATAGCTTCATCAACTTTTACATTTGCACTTTTAGCTATTTTCCTCAATCTTTTATTGAAGCATCTATATGCTTTGTCGTTAGCTGATTATCCAATAAAAATGCCTTAATCACATCCTGCATAAAACTTCCCAAGATTCTCATCATCTATTTTAATGTAAAATCTGCTTCCAAACACCTTAAAGTACTTAACAGTAGGAATCTTACCAGTCCATAGTTCATAAGGAGTCTTTGTGTTGTCACCTCTAATCTGAACTCTATTAAGAATGTAAACAACAATGTGGATTGATTCTCTCCAATATACATCAGGAACATTTTCCTCTTTCATCAGTCCTTTTAGCCTCTTGAATAGTTTAGTTCTTCCTTTCCACAACTCCTTTATGTTGAGGAGTTCTAGGAGTAGAGTAATGCCCCTTTATATAATTCTCCTCACAAAAAGCATTAAACTCACTAGAAGTGAATTCTCCACTTCTATCAAACCTTAAACATTTGACTCTTAGATTTACTTCATTCTCTACTCTTGCTTTGAACACTTCGAATCTATCTAGAGCTTGAGTTTTCTCCTTAAGAAAATTAACCCATGTCATTTTTGAGTAATCATCAATCAAAAGCATAAAATACCTGTCACCATTAAGGCTTCATGTTCTTGTGGACCCACATAGGTTTGTATGAATCAATTCAAATGATTGTTTTTTTCCTTTAAAATTGCATCTTGTTTTTTTTCCCATCTAACAACTTATGCAAATAGAATTGGTAGGCTTTGTGATTCTAGGAAGATCTCTAACAACTTCTCTTGAACTGATCCTGATCAGATTTTCAAAGTTTACATGTCCCATCCTCTAGTTCCATAGCCAAATTTCATTAACTTGATAAACAAAGCATTGACCATCACCACTCTTAAGTTGATAGATGTTTCCATAAGTTCTTCTACCCGCAGTTACCACAAATCCAGACCCTTTTCTGATCTCATAGGTGTTATCATGAAACATAAGATTAAATCCTTTGCTACACATTTTTCCAACACTCAAAAGATTATGCCTTAATCCCTTAACATAACATACATTATCAGTACTATGTTTTCCATCAAGACTATTTTTTCCTTTTCCAACAACCTTAGCACTAGAATCATCTCCAAAAATAACTAATCCTCCATCATACTTTTCAAATTTACTGAACTTAATTTTGTGGCTAGTAATATGATTTGAACATCCACTACCAATTACCCATTATTCTTTATCCTATCTAACATCAAAGACAGTAACCAAAGTACCTTTCATCTCATCCTTCTTGTTCTCCAGACTAGATTTCATTGCACATCTTCCATGGTTAGTAGACACAGATTTATTCTCCAAGGAAAGAAACAAATATTCATCTTTATAATCTTCAAAATAAGACACATCATCTGAAATTCTAGCATCTTATTTACCATAATACAATTTCTTGAACTTTATATGTCCTTTTTGTCTTTATAATTATTATCTATGTTCTTCTTGTGTGCAACTCTATTTGGAGATCTTGAAGCATAGTGACCAATATTTCCACAACTAAAAAATTTAAAGGGTAACATACCTTTGTAATTATTCGTATCTTTATTTAATTTGCTTGTAAAGCTTTCTTCCAACTCTTTTGAACCATCACTATCCAAATAATTTTCTATCTTAGTTGCTTTGAAGGTTTTTTCAACTTTCTCCTTTTCTCTTGCAAACTTCATCATCTCAAATGTGTTCAAGGTGCCAAATAGTTGCTCTTTAGTAAATGTCTTTGGATCATATGATTCTTCAATAGAAGAGACCTTATCTCTATAATTCTCTAGTAGGTTCATCAAGATCTTCTTTATTACATCTTCATCTATCATGGTACCACCTTGATTTTTTATCTCATTTGCTGAATGTTCGACTCTCTAATAGTATCTTGCAATGTCATCACCTTCTTCCTTTCTCAAATATATGATTTGGTGTTAGCTTCCTTGATAATTTGACTCTATCATTTCCTTCATATATATCTTTAAAATTTTCCCATTTTTCATAAGTAGTTCCTAGAGAAATAACTTTTGTCCATTTAGTTTTAGATAAAGCACTAAAAATAACATACCTTGCTTTTTCATTCTTCTCATAGGAAGAAATCTCATTTGCAGAAGATGGACCACTAGGTGGTTCAAATTACTTTGTATCAATATATTTCCAAGTCTTGAAACCAAGAGAGATCATGTAACCTCTCATCTACACTTTCCAATCACTATAGTCAACTCCATCAAATATAGGGATTTGCAACTTGTGCACCATCTAATCTACCTCAAATAGTTAAGCTCTTCTCCAAGGAACCAAAGCTTTGATACCAATTGTTGAAATGCACAAAAAAAAAGAGGCAGAGGTGAATTAGTTGAACCAAATTACTTTTAATTTTGACATTCATCAATTCCACTTTCACTTTAATCTAATATTAAGTATAAAAATGAAATGCAGATAACAGAAAGAGAACACGAGAGACACCAGATTTATGTGGAAAACCTAATGAGGGAAAAAATGTGGTGAGGATTAACTCATAATATAATAGTAACAAAAAAATGGATACAAAGGCTCACTTCTAGAGGGCTCACTGCCTAGAAAGGACTCACTATCCAGATACAAAGGCTCATTGCATACAAATAAGACTCACTATCTAGAAGGAGGCTCACCACCTAAAAACAAATAAAGACAATAGAAACTCCACCACAATAGGTTTTACACATTCACAACTTGATCAAAGGATTGTAGACACCATCATATCACTACTTTCAGGAATCTAACACATCAAAGTACTACTACATTGATTCACTTTCATGCACTCTAATTTTTGCAATTGTTTTGCACACATTATTTTAATTCGCAACATCTTGACTTGTATTTATATCATCTTCAATCTTGAAAACTTTCTCCAAGATTGTCTACACATCCTTTATTATACAAATTCAAATTACGTCAGTGCCTCAATATTCTCATGGTTGATAGGAATGTGAATGGACTAATTACATACTTAATTATGACCCAAACAACATCTCAGATCAATCACACGCTTCCTTAATCAATGCTTATTCTTAATATAATGTATAAAAAATAAGTTGACCAAACCTAATGAAAACACTAATAAAATTTTAAGTATGCACATCCACAACAAGATGATGACATGTGGATCACACAACATGGTTCTTTAGATACTAGAAAACCTCTTAGAAACCTTCAGTTATATCCACAACAACTACAACAATCTTTATACACATAACACTCTTCAACAGTCCAATCAGACGATGGAGACACTCAAAGTAGCTCTAGAACATGCCTTCTAAAGCACCAAACCACACACACATTTTATATAACACATAAGACATAAATATTAACCTTCTTCTAGATCCACAAGATCTGAGACAAACTACTAGAAGACTACGGAGTAGAGACATCTCTCCCAGTGCACAAACAAATAGCTCTGCCAAATTGGTTCACACATCGATGAAAACATCTTTCACTCTCAATCAACCCAAAAGCTAAAACTTAGGATATATTATTCATTAAATCCCATAAATAATACTACAAATCCGCACAAGAATAGGATCAACATAAAATAAATGCAAAGCAAATCACTGAAGCACACTCAAAACACACACACAACACTATCTTCATTGTTTATTAATTTTCTCAAAAGCACTTGGCATTAGCACATCTATAACACCATAAATATAGTTCCATGTACTCTCAACACTTCTACCGTATACCAACTATACATATACCACCTACAATCACTCTGAATTGTGTTAACATCAATGACAACACCACCAAACACATTCATACTTCCAACATTCCTTGAGTGAAACTTGTAGGAAATTGGTTGTTCTATGTCCTAAAACATATAAAAAAACCATTCTAGAGTTTCATTTTGGTGAACCCAACCTTTAGAATACCTTATTTCTGATTTGGAGTGAATCATAGTTCTAGATCTAGCTTGCTTTAACTTTGCAT
The DNA here is from genome assembly GCA_007115665.2 of Sequoiadendron giganteum. Taxonomy (NCBI): domain Eukaryota; kingdom Viridiplantae; phylum Streptophyta; class Pinopsida; order Cupressales; family Cupressaceae; genus Sequoiadendron; species Sequoiadendron giganteum. The sequence goes on from CM021104.1 coordinate 125,114,335, forward strand.
TAGGTTTTTCATTAGTTAATTTTCTTCTAGGGTTTCTAAATATTTCATTATTGAAAGTGCATATCAGTTTCATTTTGCATCTTGTTGTGGTAACAAAAAAAATATCCCTTTTGCTTTTCCCTTTCTTGTTTGGGCCCTCCTTGTGAACTAGGCTTAATATTGTCTTGATTTAATGTTGTAATGTGTCTAAAAAAATCACATTATATCTTGGAACCTTGTTAAATAATGAACATAAATGCTTCCTGAACCACCAAAAATGAAGAAGGGAAAGAGGATTCCCCAATGAGCCTCTAAGGTTTTTCACCTAGAAGATAGCTAGTGGGAAATGAACTGTCTTTCACACGTTTTCATTTTAGGGCTCATCCAAAGAGGGTTACAGACTTAAAGAAGTGTGGTGTGTGATATGAAATTCCCTAAATTCTATAAACTAAAAATAGTAATTAACTATGAATGTGAAACATAAAGAATGCAACTATGTTGGAAAACACATTATGATATGCAAATAACCTAAGAAACATGAACAAACTATTACAAAAATGAATGAAATAAATGGGTTCACCTAGAAATGAGTTGTAGACTGGATTGGAGGCTAGAAAACTTGTTGATGCTGAAATTTAAGAATTTTGGGACACTTACACCATTCTGGGTGACCTTGTCCTTTTTCTAGAAAATCTATTTGGAGCCCGTTTCGGCCAAAAGGGTATCCAGATCTACCAAAATTCCTGAGAAATAGGTTCAAAGGGCCTAGGTCACCATTGCTGGCAACTTAGTCCTCTTCTAAATTTTTGAAGATCAAAAATTGGAAGTGTAAGCCATCGGTTTGTGTTTTCTACTCCTTTAGGTGTCTAGTCCTAAGAGTGAAGATTTTGATTTTTAGGTGTCCTCCAAGCTTCAACTAGGGTTTCTCCAACCTTGAAGAGCTTGATCAAGTTGTTGAAGAATTTTTCACCTTGGTTCTTTGTCAAATCTGCATACAAGACATGCAAATCACACAAAGAGGGAAAACTTGTTGATTGTTAGGGATTAGGGGTTTGCCTTGGTCAAACCCCTTTTGAGTAATCAAACCAAAAGATGAACTAAAGTAATGAAGCATGAAGCAAAGGAGTGATGGGGCCTACCTTGCCTTGATGTTTGATCTTGAGTTGTAGCAATGGATGATTCAACCCTTTAGATTCTTCTTAAGAGAGATGTCTTGGTGACTTGGAATACTCAAACTCTAGCTTGCTTGAGAAGAATGTTGGAGAGTAGAAGAATGAGATAAGAGAAAAATGATCTAGAAGAAGTGAAAAATGAGGGGAAAAACCATTATTTATAGAATTTATGCCCTAATTTCCCAAAAATAACACCATACAGTCTGACTTTAGGGTTTTAGAGACAAAATTCTAAAAGAAAATTAAGTTTATTTTAATTTTTAAGCCACGTGGGACTGGGTTGCCTAAGGTGGCGACCTATTCCACCTAAGCATTTTTTATTTGTTTTCGGGGATTGAAAGGTGTTTATTATTGTTTGTTAGGATTGTATCATGAAAAAACACTAAGATAGGACTTATATGTGTATGAAGGGGTCATTATAGCATAAGAAAGGGTTGACTTAGGGTATGTGCAGGATCATGATGGGCCAAAAAGTGGCGATATCTAAGTGATATGATAACCCATGTGGCTGACGACTTTTTTTTTTTACCCAAAATTGATGAAACGAAAAGGGTTTTTAAAGTAGATTCTTAGCTTTCCAAAAATATAAATTATGCTTTACTATGAATTTAATAAATAATTATTATTCATTTTTCATTTGAATTATGACTAAAGTACCAACTGATAGGCTGATTGAAAAACATCTATAACTTTCAAATGGTATCACATTTTTTGAATCCAAAACATACGTCACATTCTATGCTTTGCATACTATAGGATTAAAAAAAAGAAAAAAAAATTGAATTTCATGAAGTTTTGACCAAGTTAAGGTGGTTAGACATACAAGTTTTTATATTTTTAAAATTTGTACTAAAAAAATCATAATTAATTATTTACTTTGAAAAAAAATTCAAAAAAATATGTATCACATCAGGACATGAGTCCCCTACTTATATCTAAAATCTTATAAAAAAATATTATCATTTTATTGTGGTTAGGGTGGTTAGACAGACACCTACTTCTAATTTTTTCCCTGAAATTTAAGTACTACTCCATCAAAATTTCAAATTTTCACCAAATAGATTTTATTTTTTTTGTCAATAAACCTAGTAGTTTAGAAACTACATTCAATTTGCTATAGATTCTATTATTACATATTTTTTAAATAATATAGATAAATTATTCAAATTTTTACATCAAGTTACCTAACTTTGATTTTTTGAATTTTATTGCCACTGAAGGGCCTATTTTTTCCATGATGATCCTACACATACCCCTTAGTGGTGAAAAACCTAGGAAAGTGTGAACATGTATTGCAACACCTTACAAAAATTTGGCACAAGGCTTGGAAAGCGATAAAAAGAGGTTGAAAAAGGTCCAAAATCCATAGGCAAGGGTCCAAATGAGTGAAAACTGTCAAAGGATACACTTTTTGTTGACACATTTAGCCCCCACTTTAGTGAGAGGATGAACTTGCTTCAAAACCACACTAAAGTAGCTCAATGGAGATGGTGAAGAATGAAAAAGATGAAGAAGGTGGTGTTCAAGCCCCCAGGATTTGAGATCCTAAGTCAAGTTGACATCAATTACAAAGAACATCCAAGAGTGAATGCATTGCAGCAAGATGAGATATATTATCATGCAATGACGAGGATTAGTATGAAGAGAATAAGGAAAGATGCGCTCACTCTAGGGCCATAGAACATCAGGTCATCCATGAGGTGAGTTGTCCCAAGAGGTGAGGAACATACGTACAGTTTGTATGTACTCACACACACATAGGTGGCTATGGGGAAAGTCATGTCATAGGTTGGGCTTCTCGCTCAAACCATACCAAAGTTATATCTCTTGATAAATTCGATAAGGCACCATAAGAGAAAGTGATTTTGATGGATTTTTCAATGCGAATTTTCTTAGTTCATGTAATGTCTCATCTTAAGGAACATCATGTGTAATGTCACCAAGAGAGGAAAATTTTAAATGGAATCATCTTGTATGCAAGAGAGGAATAACTCATCTTATATGCAAAAGAGGGAAAATGCAGATGTCTCATCCTGAGAAAAATTGTACCTAATGTTTTCAAGAGAGAGAATTGCAAGAAAAAGAAAATCACACATTGAAATGTGAGTGTCTATGTATGCCACCACTTTAAAGAAATTGCTACACACCATTCTGAGAGAAATTTCTTTAAATTAGAGAAGAAGAAGAGGACATGAGAGCTTGTGCAGAAAGCCCTATGTCAATTCATATGTTTATGAGAAGCTGCATCATGAAAAGGGGAGAGTATGTCACATGCAAGTCAACTTAAGACATGTCATCCACATCCCAAGCATGCTCTTATATGTTCATGAAAGGTTAATGAGAAGTTGAAAGAGATAATGATAAGTGGCATACGAGGGAAGAGGCTAACTAACCCCTTGCCCCCACTTAGTGCAGGACAAGAGTGAGCCGAAGGGATTAAGGGAATGTGAGGTTGAGTGAAAATCAATATCAATTAGAGGAAGTAGGTTCCTCCACATAAGAGAGAGCACCAAGCTCCTTAAGATATTGGATTTTATGACTCAAGGCCTTACACTCATTATTGTGATGACCATGAACTCAGTGGTAATCACAAAAGGAATGTTTGTGGTAACATTTCTTTCGACCTATGGGAGGAAGAGAGATCAAGTGATCTTGGAGGATTCTCAAAAATATGCCTTCTTGATTGAAGGTAGAAGGTGATCTTTTGGTTTGGGACAAATAAGTGTCTTGCTTGGTATAGGATGTCATACTTACAAAAGGTGCTTTAGATTGTGAGATTTTGTATAGTCATGTGGAGGAGTGTATAAAATCCATTTATTAGTAGTGGGTTAAAAGATGAAATTAGCATTAATTAAAGAGTCCTTTGTTAGGTTCAAAGGATCACTTTCAAAGTTTGGTTTAGAAGGGTGATTGGGGATAGTGTTGAGGGGACGTGAAGGTTTTATGATTTTGATGAAAGGACAAAAACCAAGACCATGATTAGTTGTCTACATGGGAGGCTCGATAGGGTTGTGGATACCTTGTTCATCAGCACCACATCCTTTGCCACTATAGCCAAGTTGTCTCATAATCTCATAAGATTTTCCATAGAGATTTTTCAGCTTTTTTGGATCCTGTGAGGGTTCGTTGTTGGCTTCGTTGTCTAAAGTAGTCGAGGTGGATGATTTCAAAGGATTAGCCAAGTCTTGTGTTGACAAGACTGCATTTCCCTTTGTAGATTCTTTGTGGATGATCTTGGATTCTCCTACTAAAGCAAAGGTAAAGTCTAAGGAACCCCAATCATCATCTAAGGACTTTGGTTGTATGGGTTCCACCTATTTGGTGGGTGGTGAAGTGGTGAATGGTTTGGATTTAATTTTTTCAAGTTGTATGACACTGTAAGGTTCAAGATCAACGTCAGGTGTGTACACTTTGTTGTTGTAGATATACTTCATCTTATGATGAAGTGTGGAAGGAACACCATTCATTGCATGAATCTACGGTCTTCCTAATAAGAGGTTAGTTGAAACATCATTAGGCATAACATGGATTAGTGTGTCTAATGTTTCCATTTTTATTGTAAGAGGCAAAGTGATCACACCAAGCGGCTTTTGTCCTACACTATCAAATCCATTGAGAGATAAGGAGGTAGGTTGAAAGGTTGATTTATCAATATGGAGCCTATTCAAGAGATTGAAACTACACACATTAATAGTGGAGCCATTATCAACAAGGGTTCACTTGATCCCTATGTGTTTTTATTGAGAGATGATCATGAAAGCTTCAAATTTGTTTTGCACTTCCAAATTAGGGAGCTCACTTTTGTGGAAAACAATGTCAGCATTCAAGCCTTGAATCATAGCTGCTATATTATTTCTTTGCACATGAGAAGGGACAAGAATTTATTGTAAGGATTTATGCATCATGTTGTGATAGTGAGGGGAAGCTTGAATAAGGTACCATAAAGATATTTTAGCAGGAGTATTCCTTAGTTGGTCAACAAGTGCATACTCTCAAAGGAATGAATTTAGACAAGGGGAAGCGAGTAATATAGGAGGGGATGAAGGTAAGGGAGTGGACAGTGGTTGTTGTGATCGTGGATTTTTTCAAGTGCAATGTGTATGAGAAAAAGTATGATGAATTGATGAATTGGTTGTTGTGACACATTGTGCTGAGGTGGGTAGAGGATGAATTCAGGTTTAGGTTTGTTGGAAGGAGGATAAATGATTAGTTGAGGTTGAATAATATTAACACCCCTTAGGGAAGGATAGTCTAACATAGGCTCTACATCTTCTTGTAAGGGTATAATATTTTTATTGTGAATATTATTCTCCCTAGGAGGAGAGTGTTTAGGAGAACTAAACGCCACATGTTCTTCACATTCAAGGATTGGTTCTTCTAAAATGACTTCATCACAAGTAGGGGAATGATCAATGATGGGATTAGAAATGGTGGGATGATTAAGAGAGGGTTTCATTTTATTTTCAAAGGTCTCATTCTCTTTTTCCATACAATAAATCCTAGTATGAGAGTTGGGAAGAGGTTCATCACATGATTCAACAAAAGGAGGGGAGGTAGGAAGAGAAGGACCACTATGATTGTCAAATAGATTTTCCCAAAGGGGAGGAGAATTAGGGAAGGGAGGGTCAAGAGTCTCTTGATTCTTAGGAGAAGGATCTTCTAACACCCACCTATCTTATTTGCGTTGAGGAGGGATATTAGTGGAAGGGAAACTTTGATCATCATGGTGAGGGAGATTAGGTAAGGAAATTTTTAGAAATGTTTTTTGTTTAAGGTTTGGAAAATGGGGAATGAGAAGAGGGACAATAAGTACCCTCAAAACTTGTGGCTTCTTGCACCAAAATACCTTCATTACTAATAGGAGAGGTATACAGAAAAGCACAAGTATTATTTTTCATTCATCCATCTCCATTCACATTTCATTCTATTTCATGGTTTAATTACGACAAAGGGGTTTCACCAGGGAAAACCTCTATCCACTAACCCAAAAACATTTTTCCCTCTCATTTGTGTGTGATTTGCAGGTCTAAGTTTCAAATTTCCAGAGGATTGAGATTGGAGAAAAGTTGTCAAGAGTTCGAAGTTGTTATCAATCCTTGGAGAACCTTAGAGAAAATCTATAGGTTGCAAATCAAAGATTCAGATCGAGAAACCAATCAGGAAGGACAAAGAAGAGTAGGATCAGCCTTTGAAACATCAAGAAATCCTAAGTAGACTAATTTTCCACTTCTAGCGAATGAGTCCCATTTTTAGTCAAAATTCATATTTTTACAAATTCAAATATTGATTTAGCAGATTCTAGTTCCCACACAAAAACCGAATTTTTGCACTGAATTGCCTAGCTTGGAAAATGAGTCCCATTCAGAACTAAAGGCAAAAGTTCTAGTTTTCCAAACCTCCTCCCAACCATCTCCAAATTTCCAAGTGCACATCTTCCTTTCTATAGCTTTTTGTGTTGTTTCATTTACTTTTGTAGGTCATTTCATAGTGCATTGCATTGAATTAGGGTTTAGTGTTGCATCTTACATTTCATTAACTTTTCAAAGTTTAAACTTGGTGGTCAACCCCTTATTATTTTGTATTCAACCCCTAGGATAACCCTATTGCAAGATTCATTTCCCTTTTACATTGAGATCTTTGGGGCTACCCTTTAATGTTGTAGGTGGAAAGTAGGTATACTATATGTCCTAAGTCATATGAGAGCATCCATCTCAAATTTCATATACAACACTTGCATCATTGAATTTCACTTGAAATTTGTAATTGTACTTAGTCTAGGCATCATTCAAACAAAAAAACCTAACAGTCACTTAGAATTTTTTAAAATTTGTGTAAAACCCCTAATTTGGGACTCATACAACCTTTTGGGAAATTTAGTCCTAGTATAGGTGTCTTTCCATAATTTATGGGTATTCTGTGTGGACTATTTTGCAACAATTGAATCCCTGAAAAACCCTGATTGGGACTTATATGCCCCTCTGGGCGATTTAGTCTAGTGTCAAATTTGAAACTGCATTTTTCAACATTGAAACCTCTACTTTTATGTTTCAAGTTGTTGTTATTACATTTATGCTTTAGTTTTCAGATTTAGATTTGTAGAAGTTGTCAAAAACAACTTCAAACTCCAAGAACACCTGCATGCAAATGGATACCTGTCACAAGGAAAAGATTGGATGGAGAAAACAAACAAGGGTTTGAAGCTCTGAAAAATGAATAAATTATCTTATCAGAACAAAAAGGAATTGACATGAATATACAATGAGATCAATCCTTATAAAAGGAGATCATGCAAAACGTAATAGGAAAAACCCTAATAGGAACCCTAAAAGGAAAAACATTTAGTAATTAATATAATTATTAAATGTCACTCTATGCAAACTAAAGCGAAATCTTAAGAAGGGAATAAAAGTAACTTAATCAACATAATTAAGTTAAAACCTTTACTCTAACACCCCCCTTAAGATGAGCAAGAGTGTAGCTACAAACATGTGCAAAAAAGAAAAGGTAACTACAATGCAAGAAGGTAAACATGGGTCCTGACAACTAGGTCAGATCAGGTACCCAAATACAATCAAATATCTGTAAAGTGGAGAAATAGAGAAAACCTCATGGGAAAAGCTCTACTCTAAAAAGAGATGTTGGAAGCTATGAAGAACATCAATGAAGCAGAAGAAGCTAGAAACAATTGTCAAAAGATGACTGCTATGGTGTTGAAGAACCTCCTCTGAAGGTAAGATGATCAAGATCAAGAAGACAACAATCTACATGAGTGCCCCAAATGACACTACTTGAATCAGATGGCAAAAAAAGGCAAACACCTAGAATGAAGATATAGTTGAATGAAGATATAGATGGCACAAGTACCAATAGTCTGAAAAAAAAACTGATCAACTGAGAATGGAAGATTCCTTCCAAGGCAAAGCCAAGGAAGCATTAACATGAATAGTATATAACACTCCCCCATAATGTTGAACTGGGAGAACCTGACAGATCCACTAAAATGGTGTGGAATACCCTGTAATGCATGAAGGAGAAGAAACAACATCTGAAAGTGCACAAGAAAGCACCTGCAACTGAAAAAGTGGTGTGCAAAACAAAGCACACATGCATGAGGCTGGAATCATATGGATCCACTATCGTCATGGAGGGACACTCACTGGACAAAGGTGTGATGGAAAAAACAAAGGCACTACACAACCCCCCCATGGCACTTTATAAAACAGTGTGAGTACAAAATATGGCACAACCTTATGTGCAAAATCCCCAAAAATACATGTACAATAGTGTGACACTTTATCTCAATGTGTTTACATAGAAGATTGCTTACAAATAATGTTCAAAATGCCCTCAAAGGACAAAAATCTCGAAATATATGAAGAACAACCAAAAACAAAGCATCCCATGCAAACGAGAAGTTCCCAAGAGCTAAAATGTCCAAGTAATTCACCAGAGTGTGAAAAGACAAAAATTTGAATAAAATATACTTGGAGGGAAATCTGAAAATATTGCATAGATGAAACTGAAGAGCTCAGAAAGATGGTTCCAACACCGCTAAAATCATGAAAAACGGAGAAACGAGTCAAAATTTATGAGCTCGGGACTGAAAATAGTCCTTTTGTCTTCAACTAGTTGTAGAATGCACCAACAGAAAAATGAAGTGATGAAACCCACACCACTGGAAAGTTGACAGAACTAGCTTTTCGACGATATCGTATGCCCAAGATATGACCTCTAGAAGAAAACAACTCCAAAGGGGAAAAAATATAGTGCGGCATTAAATTTGATGGTCATACGGCCGTCGCAGCAAAAAAGACAAGCTTAAATTTGACGGCCAAACGGTCGTCACCGCATTTTTGTAATAGGGCTTATTAAAATAAAAATTGTTTTTTATAAAAAAAATAGTGATTTTTTGAAAAAAAAAAAATCATAAAAACAAATTCACAAAAAAAAATCAGAAAAAAAAAAAAATTTTTTTTTTTTTTTAAACCAGGTGTAGCCGTACGGCCGTACGAGTAAAAAAATTTGCCCCTCAAATCAACTTTGTCCAAAATGGATGAATGCACAGTCAATTTAGGGGTTTTGGACCACTGCGGATCCAACGGCAAGGTCCATTTGGACTCAAAAAGCTTTGAAATTGCAGGTGATTCCTTTGACCAAAAAATGCAAACCCCCAAAATTGTGAATGCCTGATCCAACCCTTGTAGCTCCAAATAGCTCCAAATTCTTCAAACAAGAATAGGCATGCAAAAGGAAAACTCTGATACCATGTAGAAGTTGTCAAAACCAACTTCAGACTCCAAGAACACCTACATGCAAATGGATACCTATCACAAGGAAGAGAATGGATGGAGAAAACAAACAAGGGTTTGAAGCTCTGAAAAATACATAAATTATCTTATCAGAACAAAAGGGAATTGATATGAATATACAATGAGATCAATCCTTATAAAAGGAGATCATGCAAAACCTAAAGGAAACCCTAATAGGAAAAACCCTAATAGAAACCCTAAAAGGAAAAACATTTAGTAATTAATATAATTTTTAAATGTCACTTTATGCAAACTAAAGTGAAATCTTAAGAAGGGAATAAAGGTAACTTAATCAACATAATTAAGTTAAAATCTTTACTCTAACAAGATTCATTCATGTCATTGCATCTAGCTTAATTGAATTCATTTCGTACATTTCTTAATTTCAAGATTGTATTTACACCTTTCATTCTATTGGGTGAAAATTGTGTAATCCCTTTTTTAGATTAAAAAACTTAACTTCAGCCATAGTTATGTGAGATATAATATCTCCTTTTAGAAAGGGGAGGATCCCTTCTTACTACTAACTGAAACTAAAGTAAACTATTCAAATATTTAAAACATTGTACACTACACTAATAATATGGGGGTGTGTCACATTCATAATTCTCTCTTTTTCCAGAGAATATGTTTACAATGTTTCACAATTTTTATTCCTTGATGCGATACAACTTTAAATGAAAAGTAAGTAGTAATTGCAATACTTATAACTTATCAAAATAAATTCTAGAAGTACAAATATGATAAAAGATAAGTGACTTGATGCGATACAACTTTAAATGAAAAGTAAGTAGTAATTCCAATACTTATAACTTATCAAAATAAATTCTAGAAGTACAAATATGATAAAAGATAAGTGACAGTAAGGCTCAGAGAGGCACAAACTTATTCCATAGTCTTTAATGATGAATTCCATAATATAGTAATAGAAATATAAATGAAGCAAAAAGTCTTAAATATACTTCACAATCAGATCTATGAACAACAAGAACAATTATAAGAACAAAGTCTTATAGATCATCCACTGATATTACCAGCAATTTCTTAATTTCAAGTAAAAGGTGTAGAAACAATTCTACACAAATCAACTCAAAAGTCCTCTTATCTCAATTGATAAAACACTGCCAATATTATTGAATAACAATATAATTGTCCCAACACAAATTTTGGTTTGCAATTTATCTTCTTTATTGGTAAAAAATAGTTTCACAAAAAATGAACTCAAAGTTTCAATATTTGATTTAGAAATGAGCAACACTTCGTTGCAAAAGATAAAATATAAATAATACAAAGGAATCCTCTCATATTTGTAGATAGGAGAGGAGAGTTAATCTAGTAAAAACCCTAACAAAATATTGACTTATTCAAATATGTTTTCCATGAATGTAGGAGAACATCTTTGTTCTTACATGTAATTACATTTTTCAAAATGACATGTAAAATATCAAAACTTATCTATATAAAGCATGAAAATGCTAAAACCAGGAAATCTAATCTAAGGAAAAAATTAGCCTTCTACAACATCTTTCTTCATGGAAACTTCATGATGACGTGCACTTCATCACTGTCTGGCATTGGAGTGTACTTTAGAGATGAAAAGGATTTTTTGAGATTGACTCCTCTTATGAGATTGAATGCTTTCTAGTGTAATTCTTAAATCTAAAATAAGCTGGTAATCCATCATTTTCTCATTAAAGCTATTGAAAAAGCTTCATCTTCAAATTCTTGAACCATTGATGAACACTTCTTTGGAAACTTGAAACATGGGGAGAAATTTTTGGTTTTACTTCAAATCCTTCTTGCTTGGTGATAAGCAAGAACTTGATCAAACCTGCTCCAGAATTTGGTCATAAGAGATTAGAATGTATGCAACATTAGGCTTTAACAATTTTGATGCAAAGGTAGGAAAAATCGAGGTTTTAGCATGGGGTATTGCACTTCAGATGTAATTACTCAAATTTTCAAGACACTACATATTGGATGTAAATATGGGTAATTTCATAGGTTTGGGAAACTTGGACATAATGGTAATGGAGAACAGAGTGGAAATGAGAAAACTAGTAAGTAGATGTGAGCATTGGAGCGAGAAAAATTGAGCAAAATGGGCAAAACAAAGCTTGGAATGCATTTTTGGAAGTTCTTGGGTGTTAGTAATGTTTTTAGAAATTTATGCAAGGGCACTAAAAATTAGCACTCTAAAACATTGAGGAAGTTCATTTCATGTAACGACGCTGAAAAATGCCTCTTGTACGTGTTAAGAAAAAATTCATAAATATTTTGGTGTATGAGAGCTAAAAATTAGTACTTTGACATCTTGGGAAATATTTGGTAGTTTCATGCATTAGTGGGATTTTGTAGTGCTTAGACATATCACGGAAGTTATATTTCTTTAGCGCTGGTGTTGAAAATGTTTGCCATTACATCCTTTAGGAAATGCTATTTTCAAGTATTTATGCATGGGCGAGGATTTTTAGCGCTTTTACATATTGAAGGAATTGTGTAGTTTCATGCATAGGTAGTAAAAATTAGAGCTTTTACATGTCAATATGTAAAGACGGTGAAAAACAAAGCTTCTACATATCAATATGTAATGGCGGTGAAAAAATGAGCTTCTACACATTAATATGTAAAGGCAGTAAAAGCTGAGCTTCTACTTGTGACTTGTGGTTTGAGATGTAGAGGCTCAAAAATTCCTCGACACTGCATGCGTAAGAGAAAAAAAAATCAATGACACTACGGGTATGTGCAAGATCATCATGGAAAAAATGGGCCCTTAAGTGGCGATAAAATTCAGAAAAATTAGAGTTAGGCAACTTGACGTAAAAATTTGAATTTAAGTTATCTATATTATTTCAAAAACATGTAATAATATAATCTATAGAAAATTGAATGTAGTTTCTAAAATACTAGGTTTATTTAAAAAAATAAAAAATCTATTTGATGAAAATTTGAAATTTCAATGGATTAGTAATTAAATTTCAGGGGAAAAATAAGAAGTAGGTGTCTATCTGACCACCCTAACCACAAAAGAATGACAATATTTTTTATAATACTTTAGATATAAGTAGAGGAATCATGTCCCAATGTGATGCATATTTTTTTGTAATTTTTTTCCAAGTAAATAATTAATTATGATTTTTTTATTACAACTTTTAAAAGATATAAAAATCATATGTCTGACCACCTTAACTTGGTCAAAAATTCATGAAATTCATTATTATTTTTTAATCCTATAGTATGTGAAGCATAGAATGTGATGCATGTTTTGGATTCAAAAAATGTGATACTGTTTGAAAGCTATAAGTTTTTTTCAATCAGCCTATCAATCAGGACTTTAGTCATAATTCAAATAGAAAATGAATAATAATTATTTATTAAATTCAAAAAAAGACATAATTTATAGTGGTGGAAAGCTGAGAATCTCCTTTAAAAACCCTTTTCATTTCATCAATTTTGGGTAAAAAAAAGTCGTCAGCCACATGGGCCATCCTATTACTTACATATCGCCACTTTTTGGCCTATCATGATTTTGCACATACCCCTACATGTTGGAAAATATGCAATAGCGCTGAAAAACCCCAACATTACATGTGCAAGAGAAAAAACGTTCAACGACATTGCATGTGCATGGGCAGTAAAATTCAGTGATAGTGCATGTGACTTATGAACTTGGAAGCAAGTGTGCTAAAAAACCTTGACATTGCATTTTCCAGAAAATGCCTAAGGAAAAAGACATTATGCAAAGACATTGAAAAATGTCGACATTGTAGGTGCAAAACAATTTCTAACAGCCAAAATTGAATTCTAACAACTTGGTTTTAAATGCGAATTTCGACGAACTAACAAAGGTTAATGCTCGGAATGAATTTTTGAGGATGGGGGACCATGCATGAGGACCAATGCAATTCACCTCATTTTTCATTCTTAGAGTATGTGGGCTATGAAATAAATAAGTTTCATAAGGGTTATCCCATGAATTAAGTGTAGCTAAATTTGAGGATAACACATTCTAGTTTATTACATTGCATTTCATCATGGATATGTGCTTTGGTAAGATTTGGATGTCCTTGAAGACGTTAGTGGATGTGTCGAGCTGCACTTCTGGAAATGACCCTAATGAAATTGAATTTACTCATGCTATATCAACTCCTAATGCATGTCCTTGTTATGTTACCATCATTGGAGAAGATAATGAAAACATGAAAAACTTCATAAACAATTTCCTTAACAACCTTGAGACTAATTCATCCTTTTATCCCTCCATGAAACAACCAACACCCCCTACCATCCCACCACTTGAGATGTTTGGCCTTTTACTTCCTGAAACCAAAACACACACTAAGCCTAGGTTACCTACAATAGGTGAACCTAGTTCCTCTAATAAAGTCAACATTCAACAATCCTATGTTAATGTGAACATTTATTCACGCACTGCTTTGCCTTTGCGGTTTCCTTTTCTTTTCGTAGCTTCGCCTTTTTCTTATCGCTCGCAGATTCTCGGGATGGAACACGTGGCTTCCTACTAGAGCCTTCAATTGGTCTGTATGGTTTTTCTTTTTTCGAGCTCTATTTTCTTTACGTGTGGCGCTTGCTTGACTCTTTTCGAGTTGGGCCCACACTGCAGTTTCTTTTGTTGAGCGTTGAAACACGTGGCCTCCTATCAGAGATTCCTATTGTGCCATATCATTTTTCCTTTGCAGAGTTTTGTGCATTCAATGCGTGGCCTTCACTCGTTTCCTTCCGAGTCAGGCCCACTCTATGGTTTCTTTTCCCGGAAGTCTTTCCATGTGGCTTCCCTTCTGAGCTTTTTGTTGGGATGTCCCTCCTTATTTTTTCTAGGCTCCGTCTATCCAACATGTGTTGTTTTTCTGTGCGCCCATTATCTAGGATTCTCCGCCTATGCATTGGGTCTTCTCTGCTACCACGTGTTCCTTGTTGTTGTTGCATGGCCCTGGTTTCTGAAAGAACATGCCTACTGGCACACTATCGGATGATCTTTCTATTTGGTGTTGGCTTGAGGGAATCTGGATCGTCAATGTTTTCGCCGAAGCATCTTTTTTTTAGTGGTTTTCAAGTGGTGGGTTGTCTTATTTAAGCAACCTCTTCCTCATTTTAGTTGTTGTTAGATAGATTAAATTTAGCGAGCACTAGGAATTAGCCTTTGTAATATTTTCTATTGAACTTGAACTTGCAGACTATGCCAATTAATTCAGCCTCTCTGTTTTCATGCATTTAATAGGATATTAAATTGTGCTCTCATTTCTTGAAGTATCTGAATGTCTATTTCAAGCTTTCCTAATCTTCATGCAACTCAATAAAATGCAAATCATGTTATTACTCTTTTGTGTTGGCCTGCACTATATTGGTTATGCTATGCAAAATAAATTGATGTTCTTATGTTTGTTGTGTTCTGAAGCATCTATTTGATAAACAACAGTTACTATTCGAGTCTATTCTTTCAGCATTGTGCTTAGTTAATTCTCTTATGATTTGGCACATCGCCTTCATTTAGGTTTGGTTATTTCATTTTATCCTTCTTACCCTTTACCTCCCCCCCATAAAAACAAAGAGCCATCTTCGATAAAACCCAGAGGTCACTTAGCTATGCGCACAAGTCCCCCATTAGCTAAGTTTCCCATAAGGTTGCTGCCCCTGCAATTTTTTGTGTCAAATGCTTTTTCTTTTGGAATGCTCGATGGGATGCAATCTAGCATGTTTACTTGTTAAATAGGAGTGTATAAGCCATAGGCCCCTCACTAAGTCTTAAGCTGTAATATTTCCTGGCCTACACGCTTGTACCACCGTTAGTTTCAGTCGAGGCGAGAGGTCGGCAAGCTATTCCTTCACCTCCCTCTTCTCCTTCATCTCCTACACTGATGGCTACTAGAAATTATGTAGCTTGGGATGCTCATAGTCCTTTGGTAGCGCTTGTGCCTCCTACAATGTGGGCTCCAATGCTGACTTCCGCTTTAAAGACTATCCCTAAGTTCTCTGGAGATGATTCAAAAACTCCGAAGGAGCACATGCAAGATGTAGCTGATGTATGTTTGGTGCATGGTGTTACTAATGAAAATATGGATTTAAGATTACTCGCCACCTTTTTCAGAGGGAAGGCGTTGAATTGGTATCGTACACTTCAAGCTAATACAGTTGCCACTTGGGATGATCTTGGAGATCCTTTCTACGAGCGTTTTTAAAATAGCAGCAAAAAATCTTCGCTATATCACTAGCTAGCTAGTATAAAGCGAGCTCCCCATGAAGCTTTGGCCAATTTCAATGCTTAGTTTCATTTGACTTGGCAGAGAGTTTCTGTTGGTAATCGACCACCTCTAGACCTAGCGTTCATTTTTTATTTGAAGTCTATAAATGCTGATATTTCTATGATGCTTCAAGTCTCGGTGGAAATACTCTACCTGATGCTTACAACCTCACCATCACTGTGGAGAATAATATTATTGCTACTAGAAAATTGGCACCGAGACCTATCATGCCATTATTCCCAGAGTTCATCGCTACAGAATCAGAGGTAGCTTCATCCAGTGCTCCTGCAACTCCTCCCCAATCTATGTATGTGTACCTAAGAATGACGTCGAGTGTGGGTCTGGTGCCTAACCACGTGACAAATGAAATGAACAAGATGAAGGAGCAAATGCAAACCATGAAAAATGAATTAACCAGTATAAAGCGACAACAATATAGCTACCAAAATCCTTCTTACCAAAACTACCAAGGAGAAAAGACTCATTTCCAACAGAACTAGTGGCAGGATAGATTATGTGGCAATACCCAAGCTTAGCAGATCAACCAGGTAGTCTTGGTGACTATGTCGATGCAGACCATCCATCCTAGTTCAAGCAAGGAGCTAGTAGCAGGACAAAAGAATCTTGTTGAGGAAACTAATTCATGGTGCTTCCCTTGTAATGATGCACATATGCCCCAAAATTTTCTGAGAGGAAATTTGCAATAGAAGATAGTCTAGCAACATAGCCAAGACAACATGTCTAATTCTAGAGGCCATACATATGGCTCACAGAAAATGGATAATGCAATTCTCATTGCTCAAATGCAAGGAATTTATATAGAGCAAGAGTTAGAAATAGCTCCAGACCAAGCGCTCTTTTCTTGGATGGAAGGGGAGGAATGAAAATTCCTGAATGATATTCTAGTAGCACAAGTGTCGCAAGTGCAATCAGATTACAACACATGTTCAAAGAGAAGACTCACTAGATAATTCACTTCTCTGTCGACTGAGGGTTCACCTAATTCAGTGCCCAGTACGTCGGAAAAAATTTCATCAGTTCCACAGCAGTCCAATGCAGTCATTCTTAATCCACCTCCTCTAAAAGAAAAATCTCCCATGATCACCATGACAGTTGCTAAACAGTCGGATGCACTAGCTGTGAAGCAGATGGAACATGCTTCCATGACTCATCAGTCATGAAATGGTTTGACCACTAGACAAGAATCATAAGTGGCCAAAATTTTAGGGTGGTAATCTATCCCCAGGCCCTTCAGGATATGCTATGCATTCATTTTTACTCTCTTTAGAATGTTGAATATTTTGATATTCCAAGACTACAAGGTTACCGAAAGATGCTCCGGATGGCGCAACAATCCAATAACACTGAGACGGGTCAACCATCAAATAAAAATGTCTCTCCTAGCTTCCCATTTGGTCTGGCTACTTTAAAAGTAGGTTTCACCTCTATCTGCTCCATGTTGGCATTGGTCTGTGGGTTAGATATAGATAGGGAAGTTTTTAACTTCCAGATGAGTCTTAGCTTCATGCTGAAGAAGAATTCCATGCCTCCGTTGATGGAATTTGTGAAGGTCATAATTGATGGGATGTGCCAACAGTTGAGGGACTTTGAACTTGGTTCCAAGTTAAGGAATTCCTCATTCTTAGTCTACATGATTTTGCATCAAAATTCTGACTACTTCGATAAGTTTATGGCCTTGGCGACATTTGATGAGCATGGCGCAAGAAAGCCAGTTTCGACATGGACTCCCATCCTGTCGAAAACTTTTGATTGTTTTCGAACGCTTTCCTAGCTCCAACTTTGTGAGCTTTGGACTAGGATGGAGGCAGCATGTCCGCTCGCTTATCACAAAGCCAAAGATCATCAATGAGGGGGCTTGTGCTACCTTGCAATTGGTTCTTCGGAACAGATTTCACAATTCTCCGTATGCAACGTTTCATTTGGGAGCCTTTTCGGCTCTCACATTTTGTTTTTGATAGGATATTAGCCTTGGAAGTGTTTAGAAAGCTATGTAATATCGAGAATGATTATTGCGGAGGGAAACATCTGACTTTATATTTGGTGATGTTGGCCATGTTCGGCTATATATTGTTTGTAAAGAAAAAGAGCTCGAAGGTAAACAACTCAGAGGTTTCATACTCTAAGTTGGGTAATCTTGGGCTGATGGTCATCTATGACACATGGTGATACAATCCTAAGAACAATCTATCAGAGATTGGCATTTAGATTCCCCACTAGTCGGGGCCATTCTAGGACCCTCGGAGAAATGCAAATGAGGGGAATGTGAGATTATACATCGGCCTAGAGTATATTCCTTCCAGCTCAGGTTGACCTCCTTGGCTAAAATTTTATCATATATTAGCAAGGCCCAACCACAATCACAAAATAAATAAATTTTTATGCTACCAATTGCAGAAGCTCTGATAGAAACCTGAAAAAATTAAAGATTTCTGGACGTATAGGTAGGAGATAAAAAAGACCAACAGGCTCTTCCAAGAGGTGGACTTGGATGACACATTTGATGATATCTAGTGTTGTGAACATCCACACAATGAAGACTCTCCTAACCCTTTGATTTCCAAGAAGTTTTGTGAAGTGGAAAGCGCGGCTACGAAGCATGGAGAAGAGGTAGTCCAGAGGGCTCCCATAATTGAAAAAGATCCCACACGAGGAGCGATAGTCAATGGACAATAGTTACAGCAGGAGGACTCTTAAAATACATAGATATCAAAGCCCACTAGCTCCTCTAGTCGTGGCGTGAAGAGGTCGAGAAGCTCCAAACGCCACCGAAAAGTTAGTTTGGAGGTAGGCAGTTCTCCAGAGGAGAAAAGGCCATGGACAAGGGAAGCTGGAAAAGGAAAGGAGTTGCTGTGTGAAGAAGTGGTGGTACCTAATGCTAGTATCTAGGAAGCCTAGGTATAGTTTACCCCTTATTACCTTTCTTCTATGTCTTTGGTCTCCTCTACGTCTACCCCTGCTACGTCCTTCGCACTAGCTATTCCTATCACTGGTTACCTAGGGCAGACCAATATTATTCCTCCTAGTGGTCCCTTTCCATCTCCTACTTTTTCTCCCACCCTTGAAGCACAAATGGTGGCACATCTTGACCCTCTAAGTCAGCAATTTGCATCCCCGACCTTTCTCCCCTCCATGTCTTCACCATCTCCAGGCAGTCAATTTATCTCACCTTTCTCCCCGGAAATTATTACGAGGCCTACCAAGTCTGCCGATTCGTTAAGCACGCTATCCTTCCCACTAGCAGTTCCCTGAGATTTTCCTTTTGCTAGTGGATTGGGTATTTCATCCTAGGAATATTTTTTGCAAGTGGATGAAAATAAAAGTGTCTGGGCAAACTGAATTCAAGAAAGAAAGGAAAAGGATGTGGGCAAGCAAGTGGAGCCTCTCTTGCAAATTGTATTCAACGAAAGCCAGAATTCGTTGATGTTTGTGAAAATCACCCCCAATGTGATCAATTTGGTCGGGGATATGCAGCCAAGTAACTACTTTGTCAATGTCATAGGGCTTGACTTGCAACAGGCTCATTCGCGAGATAAATTTGACCTAACAGAGGAAACCCAGAGGATGGTGACTACCGACTTCCTCAAGCTTAGTCGCCAAATGAAGAAAAAGGATGAGCAGATAAAAGATTTGAAGGGTAAGGTAGATATTTGGGAAAACAAGCATAAGGCCTAGGAGGTTGAAATAAATTGTGTACAGAGCGAGAATAATTATTTTGAAGGCAGTGTCAATGAGCTTCAGGCTTTGGGTGTTGAGGTTGTTCTGGCCTTACAAAAAGAGATCAAGAAATGTTGAGTGACCAAAGCGGCCCTCTATCATGAATTAAAGAAGGTGAATGATGACCTGAAACAACTCCGATAGAGCACTAATGAGGAGGTAAATGAGATGAATGTTGCTTTGGAGCAGGAAACTGAGAAGCAACGGTAGGTCGAATTGGCCTTGGGAGAGAAGGAGAGAGAAGTTTCTACTATGAGGAGTTAGTTGTCCACCCTAGAAGGAAGCATATCAAAGTTGAAGGTGGATCTTGGCAGCAAAACTGCAGAATTTGATCTTTTGAGAGCCCAACCTCCTCCACCCCAAATGAACTCATTGGAAATTGCCAAGGATCTACTTGCATCATACTGGGATAAATTCAAAGAATTATGCCATACATTGCAGCCTACTCTAAAATTTATGACGCAAGAAACTATTTTATGTGGGGTGGTTAGCAAAACGATGCGGCAGGTGCAGAAGATGACTTATAATAAAGTTTCGAAGGCGAGGCAATTTTTGGGAAAATTATATACAGCCTTTGATGAGGCATTGAGAAGTGTGGTGATTGAAGATTGAATAGTAGTGGCCATGGGCATAAATATTCTCATCTACATGCACAAAGTCGTCCAACATGTGGGAGAGTGCAGGGCAAAACTAACCCAGATTACTAGTGATATGCGGGCAAAATTTTCCCTCTTAACTTAGCGAGGGCTCCCACTACCCTTCATCGTAAATCAAATGGTGGTAGTAATCAATCACATAATTGTAAGGATCGAGGAAGAAGCGAGATCTGTCTATTTTCCAATCCTTTGATCAATCTCTGACTGCCAAAAATATTGAAAGCATAGTGCATCAGCTGGTGTAGCTCTTTTTCCAGCTTGATTTGGAGGCGAAGGTATCTGGCGAATTGCCTTTTAAGGCAATAATTGATCTTAACTTGGCACACAAAAATATTTGTGCTCTCTCTGCACCATTAGATGAGGTCTAGACCAGCCTTCAAGTTGCCCTCTCTCAGCTGTGAGCAATAGTAATGGAGTTGGACACAATTTTCTAAGGTTCTTCATTCTGTGGGCGAAATGTCCCTATGAGTCACCAAACTCTAAACATTTATTCACGCACCGCTTTTCCTTCACAATTTTTTTTTTTTTGCGGCTTCACCTTTTCTTTATCGCTCGCAAATTTTTGGCGATGGAACATGTGGCTTCCTATCGAAGCCTTCAATTGGGCCATATGGTTTTTCTTTTGTCGAGCTCCATTTGCTTTACGCATGGTGCTCGCCTGAATTTTTCTGAGTCGAGCCCACATTCCGGTTTCTTTCCCGAGCGTTGGAACAAGTGGCCTCTTATTGGAGCTTCATGTTCTATCGTATCATTTTTCCTTTCCAAATTTTTGTGCATTCAATGCATGGCCTTCACTCGTTTCGTTCCGAGTCGGGCCCACTCTATGGTTTCTTTTGCAAGAAGTCTTTCCACATGCCTTCCCTTCGGAGCTTTTTGTTGGGATGTCCCTCCTTCTTTTTGTCGGGCTCCGTGTGTTCGATGCGTGGCATTTTTCTGTGCACCCGTTATTTGAGATTTGTCGCCTGTGCATTGGGTCTTCTCTATTGTTGTGTATTCTTCTTTGCTACTGCATGTTCCTTGTTGATGTTGCATGGCCCTGGTTTCTCAAAGAACATGCCTGCTGGTGCACTGCTGGATGATCTTTCTATTCGGTGTCGACTTGAGGGAATCTGGATCGTCGATGTTTTTGTTGAAGCATATTTTTCGTAGGGGTTTTCATGTGGTGGGTTAGCTTATTTAAGCAACCTCTTTCTCATTGTAGTTATTGTTGTTAGATACATTAAATTTCCCGGGCACTGGGAATTAGCCTTTTAATATTTTCTATTGAACTTGAACTTGCAGACTGTGCCAATCAATTCGGCCTCTCTTTTTTCATGCATTTAATAAGATATTAAACTATGCTTTCATTTCCTGAAGTATCTGAATGTCTATTTCAAGCTTTCATAATCTTCATGCAACTCAATAAAATGCAGATCATGTTATTACTCTTCTGTGTTGGCCTGTGTTTTATTGGTTATGCTATGCAAAATGAATTCATGTTCTTATTTTTGTTGTGTTCCAAAACATCTATTTGATAAACCGCAATTACTATTCGAGCCTTTGCTTTTAGCATTGTGCTTAGTTAATTCTCTTATGATTTGGTGCATCGTCTTAGTTTAGGTTTGATTATTTCATGTTATCCTTCTTACCCTTTACCTCCCCCCCATAAAAACGAAGATTCGGCTTCAATAAAATCTGGATGTCACTTAGCTACGCGCACAACTCCCCCATTAGCTAAGTTTTCTATAAGGCTATTACCCGTGTAAATTTTTGCATCAACAGTTAACAAAGTGACCAACACTCCTATCAACCTAGAAGAGACATAGAAAATGATTGATGATCTTAAGAAAACAAGGATGTGATACAACAAGTGAATATGAAATTCATCAACTCTTAGAACAAATACCAACCAAAGATACCAAAGGGCTCTTGGGAATTGTATTGTTAGTATTCACATGGATAATATTATTAATATGGTTAATAATATAGAATCATGTGCATTAATATTAAGTTGTTGAGAAACAACTTAATATTAAACTATAATAATATAGGATTTGCAAATCCTATATATGTGAAATGTATTTAATTGAGAAATGAATTTAAGTAGTATATCATTATTTTTTACAATTTTTTTTTTGCCTCTATTCATATTTTCTTATATGGTATCAAAGCACGGACAACCTCGAATCTATCATGAGAGGGGTTGGAACATGAGATCAATTTAATTCTTCTAGCTGTAGGATTAGAGTCGTGTAGATGTGTGAAGTTTGTTATTTTTATGATACAAGATTGCAAAAATTGTTGTGTACAGATGAAGAGTAATTGATGCCTTTTTATCAAAATCATCCAATATACCATTTGTGCAGTCATATTCAAGATTTAAGCCAGGCAGACTTATCGGTAGCGTCAGGATACTATTTAGAAAGTAGTGCTTTGTATGGCACAAGCACTATACATCTTCATTTGTCGAGATCTATTTGAATTTGACAGCATACATCAGACTGGTCTATTCTAATCTTCTACTAGATCATCTATTTGGTTGAGGTGGTTTGAAGGGCTTCCCACACTAGCATCCTAGCAGGCCTGAGCACATTCTCTTGGCTTTGTCTATTTTATTGATTGGCTCAAGTTCATATCTATCGTCAGCGTTCTCATCTGCTTGGATTAGGCATCTTGCAGACTTGCGGGTTCACATTGGTCGGGATTCCCTCATTGGCGACGTACCTTAACCTGCGCCTTGGTTGCACGAAGATCAGTCATTTGCTTGAGCAACATGGCTTAATTTAGTGATGCAACTTTGGCCTATAATAGTTTCAATGGTTATTCAATGCATGATGATTCGTGAGATCTATTCATTGTATTTATTTTACAACTCATGCTTTTTTGGCTGTGCGACCGACATCTTCCCTGTGAATTATCATTTGTGATTGGGAGTTTGAGTTTATTATGTTGTAGGAGTTCCAAGGTGACCTTTTATCTCACCCTTACTGTATGGTCCCATGGGGAGCTTGGGCTTCTATTTTCATGGATCAAGTGGTCCCATGAAGAAAAAAAATTGTGCTATGGGATTAATTAGAATCTTTTCCAGAAAAATAGGATCCCCTACTTTTTAAAAATGAATCTTTCAGCGGGTGAAATTGAGGTGGGGCTAGAAATTGCGCCTACAGCTTAGGAAATTTTTAGAAATTTTTTCTGCCACTTGTCTATCACTTAAAATTTTAAATTCCTAAAAAAAATAAAAATGAGAGAATTTTTATTTATTTATTAATTTTTACCAAAAAAACCCCAATTCGATCCTTAAATTTTGGAGCTCAAACTTTTAAGCTGAATTGCAAAATTGAACTCATGGGACCACTAGCCTTAAAATATTCCTAAAAAATCTAAGCAGTACCCACTGAATATTTTTAGGAAGCCCCCCTACATGGGACCATACCCTTAGTTTGAGAGTCGACAGAGTCTAGTTGCACATATTTAGGCAGACTATGGAGGGAATACTCTCGAACGGTATTCATGCAATCATTCTTAGACACTAACATTGATATCGTAGGTTGGGATGAGTGGTCTAGTAATTTTTAAATTGAAGACTTTATACTATGCATAATACATGAATTTTGGGCCAAGAGCGGGGCTTTCCAGGCGTGTAAAAGTTTCTTTTAAATTCTAATTATATTTTTAAATTTTTAGAAATTAAAGTTAGGCTGATTAGCATTGTGTTCAGTCATTTATTTTTGTTGTATATTATTAAAGTTTATTTTGTGTCGAAGTGAAGGATAGGGTTCGTTTTTCATGAGTCATTATTTTTGTGATAACAAAAGAAGTCAATCAAAACTTAAAAGAGTCAAAAATTATAAAAATTATCTTAGTTGTAATCAGAGTGCATGATCGGTGGTACTTGACACTCCTTGTAGAAAGTTTGCATTAAGAAGGGGAGAATGTATTCTTTCCTCACAACTGATGAAATGAACCTCAAAAGAAAAAAATTCTAATTAAGTAGAAAATAATTAGAGGATGGAGGCACAAGCGGTTGGAAGAAACTTAGCAACCTCTCGTTAGTCACCAATGAAAAGGTCACTTATCAACTCTAGTGGCATCTCATTTTCTATTCTTTTTAATGTGGTGTGTGAATGCTTGAAAAATGATCGTATTGGAGAACAAATGACTGCAAAGGTCCTCTGACTGCAGTGATCCTTTGACTACTGTACTTTGTTGGATGGTGATCATTCAATGAATAAGTTAATTGGAAATGGTGATCATGAGAAGCAAGATCTAGACAACAAGATAGAGATAGTAGTATGCAACATGATACAATTCATTTTGCAATGTTCTTGGTTGTGTCAATAAATGAAAATTTCACATTGTGGGGGGATGGGATAATAACCAATGTTCCATTCCCATTTCATGCCAAAATGGCTAAATTCAAGGGTAGCTTCAAGTGGCAGTGGCAATTGTCTATGTTGTTCGAGATTGAGTGGCAGTGATTGATAACAATGACTGCAATTAAGAACATTGTGTTAATGAAATGTGAAACCTTTTCTAGTATGGGTATTCAGATTTGTGATATGTATGTTAATTTCTATGTAACTTCCTTGATGTACGAGCATAGTGGTGAATAAAAGCACCAGAGTAAGCCAGTTCATGGATCTTGAAAGGGTTTGTGGGGGGATCTATAAAACCACACGAGGTGGATATTTGATGGGTTCTTGTTCATGTCCAGGTTTTTGGTAAACTTGTGTGAAAACCATGAAAGGTTGATGAGAGGTGCCTTTCATTTTGAATCAAGTTCATGACCCACAAGTGTTGGGATTATTGCAGATGAAAGGTGTGAGTTCAACCATGTTCACACTAAGACGGGGAATGTTGGGAATTATATTTTTAGTGTTTACATGGATAGCATTATTAATATGGTTAATAATATAGAATTATGTACGTTAATATTAAGTTGTTGAGAAACAACTTAATATTAAACTATAATAAGTGTTTTTTTGTGAGTTGTTAAAATAACTCACAAATATTAGGGTTATTTTAGGAAGGTTCCTATAATATTGGATCTGCAAATCCTATATATGTGAAATGTATTTTATTGAGAAATGAATTGAAGTAGTATATCATTATTGTGTGCAAAATTTTTTGCCTCTTCCCATATTTTCTTAGAAGGCATAGGATATCAAGATCCTCCTCCCAACATAAGTGTCCTCCTCCCTAATAAACCAATGCCTTGTAATGATGATAAGGATGATAGGATTGTCTTAGATCCTCCTCCTCAACATCTAACTCAAGAAATTGGTGAATCTAGCAAACAACGAAGGCCTTACAAACTAAATAAATTACAATTCTCTTGTCTGCCATCTACAACTGAAATAAATTTACACATACTTCTAAACTAGGGAGTTATTACATTACCATAGGTATAAGGTAAAATCAACATCCAAATCCTAAGAATACAAACAAATCACATTACAACTATCATAAAATTTTTGGACATAGTATTGATGATTGTCGTGCTTTAAAACACATATTTAAAAAGTTTTATATCGTACAAATAGTCCCTTAAAGTATGTCCTTTTTCTACTTGCCATGTAATAGTTGTAGAATCATAACATTCTCACTATTACATGCTTTACATTCATTGCAAATCATTTCACAATGCAAGGAGCTCTTTTCCATCACCTACCGTGTCTCATTCTTGTCTTGCACATAATGGGGGTAATAATTAGATAGCCCTTACCCTATTACTACACCTACTATTGTCCCTTTGGCTATTTGTCTACCTTCCATATATGATGAACAAGATTGGGATGTGAACAACGTGCTATTGGTTGACTAACATGTGCCTTACTAGTGTTTTGCATTATTTTCTTTGTCATGTTTTGTGTGTGATTTCATGTGCGTAATGTGATCCTTTGTGCTATTCTATTTGATGTGTCCCTCTCTCTTTGTGACATTCCTCTATTTGTATTTACATTTTTCTCTATGTCATAAACATTTTTCTTTGTCTTGTATTTTCCTTTTGGGGATGACACAAGGCATCGATACATTTAGATCTCTTCCATGTTGACCCAAAAGGTTTTTCTTTTTGTAGCATTCTTCCTATTACATGAGTATTTTAGGAATGATGATAGTTTTGAGCTCTCTAAAAAAATTGTAGCAAAGACACACTAACCCTGAATTCACGGATCCCTTATGTGATTCTTGGGATTTTATTTTGGTGGCAATCCCTTTTCATGATGTAGCTTCATTTGGAAGCATATGACCTGGCATAGGGCTTTCCAAATAAGCTCTCATATCCTCTTCTTGTTAGCATTTATCATTTACTACTTCAAAGTAATTACTCACAACATGGTGTTTAGCAATGCCTTTAAAGTGGTGGCATACATTGGCATTACTCTTTGTAAGAGCATGATATCTCTTAGCAAGTTATATTTCTCTTAGTGGTTTGATGCAACACACTGCATCCCTTAAGTTGTGAATCTTCTATTATTCAATTGGTCCTTTCTTGGAGACATTACGCACAATGTTTCCTAAGTTAAGACCTTACATGAACTAAGAAAAACTCCTTTGAACGTAACTTACACTATTCTACATTTACAATATTGGCTATATGGCCACCTTGCATAACACTCTTTTCTTGCAAGTGGTGTCATCTTGTTTGTTCATGAGTTTCTTGAGCATATGATGCTTTGATTGCCTCATGAAGCTCAAAGTTCATTTTTGTGTAGCACCTTAAATCAAAGTTATCAGGAGGTATAGATTTGGTATGGTTGTATGTATGAGATCCTAACTTGGGCATGACTTTCCCATAGCCACTTACATGTCTGTGTGATCACAAACCAGCCATGTGCGTATGTGTCTCACTAGGGGCTAACCTAATGGATAGCCTAAAGTTCCACTAGCCCTTGTGAGTGTTTGTTTGGTTTTGATATTGGACATCATGTTCCACTTGCAAAAAAATTTGGACAATCACATTAGATCTGATCCACAACGTGTAGGACAAATGGTTGAAGCTTGATCCACCACTTCTATTTTTTTTTTGTCTTTGGCAATGCATGCTTGTGCATTATAATTTCTCCTTATATCATTTTTTATGTGTGTTCTTTTTTTCCTTTTTTTTTTTTCCATAGGATCTTGATCCTATAAGTTTGCACAACCCTCTTGATTTTGTCATCCCATCTTACAAGCATTGGTACACTTGGACCCCTCTTAATGCAAGTTTGTCTACTTTAATGTGAGTTTGAAGCAATTTCCTCCTCTCACTAAAGTTGGGGCTAAATTTAGTGTAGGAAAAATGTATGCCTTTAAAATTTCACACTTGTTTGGGCCCTCCTTGGTAAAATTGGGCTTCTTTATGCCTTATTTTGTCCTATTTTGCATCCACAAGCCTTAATTAATGCATCTTTATGATGATAATCCTAGAATATATCAAATGACCAGTCATAAATTAATTTTTTGGATTGCATAGACCAGATTTAGTTAACTCATACTCATACACCACCTCAAGTGCATATACATCCCACCTAAGTTTTGGGGCCTAGATCTGAATTTGGCATTACACTAAGTATTTCATGAAAAATGTGTCCCAAGTTTAGCCTAATACGAATCATATGCTCCAAGTGGTTTATGAGTCCCGCTTAGCTTAGACCTTATTTTAATTCAAATTCTTGGAGGGATTTTACTCTCCTAGATCTAATGTCAACTTGTATTGTTGTAATATCAAGGAATTTGGCATAAACAAGTATAAATACAAGGTTATTTCACATATTTTATCCTAGCAAGTTTACAAGTCATCTAGCAATTCAAGTGAGAACATTATCGAGAATTCAAGAGTGATTATCAATCATTTTGGAGAACTATTCAAGAATCAAGAATCATGTCAAAGTCATCATGCATCATCTTTGTTTTTGAGATAACATTTGTGATGCATGTTCTTATGATTCAAGCAAGCATTAAAATCAAAATCCATATCCTCCAAGCAAGATTCAAGATCCACATTCATTCTATCTATTACATACAATATTGTAACCTTTTGTTCAAGGGTTTGGTGAGTTTCAACATTGCATATTTGTTCATCCATCATTCCTTCATTCTATTTCTATTCATTTCAAGGTTTGATTACCAAAATGAGGTTTGACCAAGGAAAACCCCTATCTAGTAATAAAACAACATTTTTCCCTCTCTTTGATGTGTGATTTGCAGATTTAGGTTGAAGATTCATTGAAGTTAAATTTTGGAGAAATTTTTCAAGTTTTCAAAGTTGCAACCTTACTTGCAAGATCACGAAAAGTCACCTACAAGTTGCAATTCAGTGTGTCAAAATCAAAGATCTGATAAGAGAGAAGCTACAGGAGAAATTTAGAGGATATCAAAGTTTTATACCAATGTTGATACTAGTACTAAATCACCA
This sequence comes from Sequoiadendron giganteum, assembly GCA_007115665.2. Classification (NCBI taxonomy): domain Eukaryota; kingdom Viridiplantae; phylum Streptophyta; class Pinopsida; order Cupressales; family Cupressaceae; genus Sequoiadendron; species Sequoiadendron giganteum. The sequence goes on from CM021104.1 coordinate 125,142,823, forward strand.
CTTGTGGTGTATGAGTCCTAGTATATACCTAATGTCAGATATTTCAAGCAAATCATGAGTTACTAGTTCCAAATTCTAGTTTCTGTAAAATACACTAATCTAGGACTAAATTGCCCCTACTAGCATATGACTCCTAGTGTTCATTATGTTGTGTACCAAGTCTACAATCACCTTGAATCCTAAAGGGGTGAGGGGCATAATGGTCAGTTTCAAGGAGAGATTCGGCAAACGAATGGGAAATCGAATTTAAACCTTTCTCCTCTACACTTCAGCTCTGTGAAACATGGGAGGATAATCCCAAAAATGTGTGTATAGATAATTGTGTACCAAAGCATCCATAACACTATAAACATATAATTCTCCTTAAAATGTTTAACAAACATAGTACCCTAAATATATGGTTGACCTTCATGGTAATGTTTGACTTAAACATGAGAGATGTAATACATTAAATTCAACACACATTCACACCAAGATAGATAAGTAAATTTGACTTAATTTGTACCTACCATAAACAATCTCAGAAGACTACAACATTAGAAGACCAGTGTCATATTCCAGGGTGGAGTCACCTAAACCATGTAACTCAAAATTCATCACATCATTTACCCCGTCATAACTATTCCTACTAGAGGATTCCTTACACCATTGATACCAAAAACTCAACTAGTTATTCTTAATAATCCCAACACATAGTTGCATACACCTCTATTTATGTTAATACAATTTAATTAATTATTTGCATGAAAGTAATAGAACTAAATAGAAACTCAAGGAAAGGCAAGAGGACAAATACTAGCACTCTTTGTTTACGCATATTCATAATATATGCAATATACACTGCGGAGAAAACCAATTTAGAATATTGTGCCATTTACACACAAATATGAAAATTCCATCAATGCATTCTCCATTACATGACTCAAACTCTTCCAGAAAATAAAACTAACACTTCATTTAAGACCTATTACAAGACTTTTTTCCTGGTAAGACCACAATTTGAGCAACTCTCCAAAATGAAGTAGAAAAATAAATTTAAGGAAATTGCATAACCCTAAATGGAAATCCTCATCAGACACTTGGAATCATTCAGGCCTTTGATCAATAATAAAATTCCACCTGAAAAAAATCCCCTTCTGCAATTTAATTTCTCGCTCCTTGAATTTTGCTTACCCCTGCAGCTAATTTTTTTATTTATTTACCATGAAATCCCTTTAATCTTTTCCATCAGGCTATGAAAAAATCATTCACCTATTTATTTTACTTTCACCCAACAGCTGAAAGATTTATTTTACTGTGAAAAAGCTTCACTCTCTTCCATTTAGCCCTGCAATGAAAATATTTTGTTCTACCCATGAAAGTTTCATTTTATTTTGTTGGGCTATTAAAATCCCTCTACCAGTACCTTTTACACTTTATTTTCCTTTCACATTTAATTTTCTTTCCTTTTAATGGTGAAGGCCCTCAAATTTTGTCCATCCAATTATGAAAAATATTTTACATGTGCATCCATTAATTATTTCCATCGTGCCACAAAAGGATTTTTATTTTACATGGTGAAGAAATTAATTCTTTTATATTAGGTTGTGGAAAAATTTTACCTGGGCACCTCATCATGCATTTTACATTTTAATGCTCCTTACTTTATTTATTTTCTGACTATCAAAAAAATGTGTAAAACTACCTTTAAGGACTTTTCATGGGCCCATAAGGTTCACGAGCATCGAGAAAGGCTATGTGGAGCATCCTAACTCCCCTGACAAATGACGCTTTATGTTGGTGGGTCCCTCATAGGCTGGTGGGGAATGGTTTAGATTGGTCCATGCTAGATGATCCTGTCCATCAATTGAGCCCTACCATTTGATTTGTTGTTCTTCATGTTTTATAACTTCTCTATGAACTTTAGTGGCATCAAGTAAATGTTTACAATAGTCACCACCCAACTCCATTTCCTTTTCATTGAAGTCATTATTAGTGTATGAGGGTTTTCCACATCTGGTAGATGGTCAAACATAAGGCTTGCATTCATTGAAATGAACACTACTTGAAAAACCTTATCAACAACACGTTCAAGCTTTTGAAGTGTTGAAGTTGAAAAATCTGCATTGTCAACCCAACATCAAGGCTTAACATGTAATTTGAGGGCACCAAAGGACTACACTTTATAATGTTCTTTTACAACCTTGACAATGCTCTTCCCTTCATCTCCCCACTTACCCACCATCCTATGATGACATCAACACTTTCCCCCATGGGCTGTCGAGGAAAGCCAACCTTATGATGTGTTCAAGCCACCTACAATTAAACTTGTATGTCAATGCCAAAACAAATTTTCCTCAAACAATTTGATACGTATTCACAAAAAACTGCCTTTAAGGACTTTGCATGGGCCCATAAGGTTCACGAGCATCAGGAAAGGCCATGTCGAGCATCCCCACTCCCCTAGCAGATGACACTTTATGTTGGTGGGTCCTCTATAGGTTGATGGAAGATGGTTTAGATTGGTCCACGCTAGATGATCTTGTCCATCGATTGAGCCCTTCCTTTCGATTTGTTGTTCGTCATGTTTTACAACTTCTCTATGAACTTCAATGACATCAAGTAAATGTTTACAATATTCACCATGCAACTCCATTTCCTTTTCATTAAAGTCGTTAGTGTATGAGGTTTTTCCACATCTAGTAGATGTCCGAACATAGGGCTTGCATTCATTGAAATGAACACTTCTTGACAAACCTTATCAATAGCACACTCAAGCTTTTGAAGTGTTGAAGTTGAAAACTCTACATTGCGAACCCAACACCGAGGCTTAGCATGTAATTTGAGGGCACCAAAGGACTACACTTGATAATGTTCTTTTGCAAGCTCACCAATGCTCTTCCCTTCCATTCCCCACTTCCCCACCATCCTATGCTGACATTAACACTTTCCTCAATGGGTTGTCAAGGAAAGCCAACCTTATAATGTGTTCAAGATACTTACAAAAAAAAATTGTATGTCAATGCAAAAATGAAGCTTCCTCAAATAATTTGATACATCTTCACTACAAGTGCAAACTAACCTTGTGCAAAGTACAATATGCTATATTGACACAAAGAACACAAGCATCTTTCTTCATCAAAAATGATAGCACCATGAAGACACTTTTAAAATTAGACTATTCATTATTGTTAAATCCTTCAGTTGAATAGGAAAGTAGTTGATCAATCCATTTCACAGATTTCTTCTTATACCCAGAAAGTGACAAAAATTAAAGCATGTACAAGACTAAATACAACACATATGAACTACTATATTTATCTTGCATTTCATTAGCACAACCTTTCGAACATAAAATAGATATTTCAGTTTGGTAAGCCTCTGGTCCATTTGAATATGATTATTCATAAAAATTAACCAAAGTTCATATGATCCTTCATTATGTTGCAGAGCATGATAGAACATATCATACATGCAAATCACTTTTTCCTTCCTATAGAAAATATGAAGGTACACCACCCATAGAGCTAGAGAATTTGGATTAGCCTCAATTACTCATGATAGCACACACAAAGCTTTTTTCATCCCATCCAATTTATCAATATTGTTGTTAAAGTTCATTGAATAAATTGCCAAGCCCTACTAGCATTCCATATTCTCAAGTTCTCAAGAAATATATTTCCAATCCTTTGTATCATTTGGAATCACTCTCAAACTATACAAAAAAATGGGCAGTTGACTGGTATTTCCAAGCATCAACTCCCTAGCTGTGAAAAGCTGTAAAGTATTTCTAATTTCTAAGTCAAATATCAACACAAGAATTCTTCACATTTGATTCACTTTGTGCAACCTTAATTGTTTCCTCTCCTTTAAGACATTCATCTACTTTCAGTTCCATGTTTCCAAGCATACATAAAGAATTTGATGAGTTTTTATCCACTTTAAGTGCATACCCAATCAATTCTAAGCTTAGTTGGATCTCATTTCAAACCCGAGCCATGGTTGCAAGACATGGATATGCATCCACATAAACATGAAACCTGAACAATATTAGCCTATATAAAATATTTTCCTTTTTAGTATCCTATCATTGTTCAAGCAACCTAGTAAGATTAAATAGTATTCTGAATTTATCCCATGGCAAGTGAAACACCACCGTATTCATTTTTGGTGAACCAAAACTACATTTAAAATTCCTTGAATACTTTTGTTGCACATTGGTGTATTCCAAGTAAGTCTTCTTCAAAGATGATCCTACAACTTGGTTGAATGAATTTGGTCTTTTTAAGGTCTTTAAATTGAACCTTGTTTATCCTAAATATAAAAATGCTCATTATGTTGAGCCCTTTTCAATTGACATGATATAGATAATTTTGTTTCATGCACAAATGGTCATGTCTCAAGCTGCAAAGTCTTTGACACTGTGATACCCATTCCTATCATTTCTCCATATTTACATAGACTTTCATTGACCAGTTATTTTTCCTTTGTTTCATACCTTCTTACATTTTCTATGATCATTATCCAATATTTAGTAATCATTTAAAATAAGAAAAAATTTCTAGTGCTTTACATATCACCCACAAATTCATCTTCGTCAAACTTATACGTAGACTTGAAATTGGTATTTTCAATCTTGTCAAACCATTATGGTTGCCCTTGGTAGATTGTATTCTAACATGGAGGCTCACTATATTAACTTCTGAATATTCCCTCAATAGTGATATGACTGCTGTTGAAGCTCCACCTGATATCTTAGAATTTGGTGTCTCTAGGTGAGTGTCATATATAATTGTATGACACTACCCTTCCTACTGTTAATTTTGCTTGTTCTTCAGGTTCTAATATTTTTTATCCTTCTCTATCAATTCTATAGCATCATGTGTGGCTTCAATATTTACAACAACTAATGTTTAACTTTTCTCATTGTTATTGATTGGAAACTGAGAACATCTCTCTAATAGACAACTAGTTTCCTTCTTTCTCAAACAAATTTTATTTTGCAATCTATATAACTCCATTGCCATTTTTCTATATTTGCAACACATGGCAAGGAATGTATGATTTCAAATAGCTTTCCTTATCATGCTTTTTTCCCCTGATAGTCATGATCCCTCTACTGTCATCAATCCTCTTTATCATGTTAATAGCTTTGTACATGACTTTCATTGCTCATGCTTTTTAACCATCCCTGAACCTTGTAACTCTTTTAATGACTATCTTCATCACTCTTAAGTTGTGACCACTTATGGTGATTGTCCCTTGGCATTTGTTGCTTGTTTATCAAGAGTAGTAACAAGCTCTCTAACATCTTTATAAACACCATCAATAATATATTTTTTAGCTCATGACCCCTAGAATAATCTTTCAATAACTTGATAAGTATGTCAAACCTGAGAAAATAAATAGTTTTAATTTGTGATGAATGGTTGAGGGCCTTTTGATACTAATTTCCAATCACTGCAGCAATCAACATTTGTAAATTTTTGAGAGTCCCATCAGTGGCTCTTTCTAGGGAAGTTTGTTCCTCGGTGAACAGAGTAATATTTTAGAATCTTCTAGAAGAGTAGACTGAATGGTAGAATCATTGGGAAATAGAGTCTTTATTCAATTTTTTAAACCTCATTTGGTGGCCCCAGGCCACCAAATGAAAAAGGGAAGTCAATTCTTACCCCTGTCAACAACCAATTTTTTAAAAGAGATGATCTACCTTAATCCATACTTGCCTTTGTCACACCACAACACCATGAGTAACTTCATTCCTATAAAAACAAGTGTCGGGCTACCTTTGAACAAGTGATAACTTGATCCATATTTAGTTTTACTATCACATGGAAATCAAATCACATAGGCCAAATCACTTCCACTCATTTCACTTTTTGATTATGTGGCAAGTGATAGAATATTTGGATAATGATCAAGATTATATGAAGAAACAGTCTTATCACATTTACTAGCCACCTCATAATGATTAGGTTCAGAAAAGATATGATGCCTTAGAAATAGTATGCAATCCTCCTATGTATTCAACAAAGAATTCTCACAAATTTGTAAATCCTTCTATTGAATTGCATCACAGGCGAGTTTAGCATTATCCCAACAACACAATCCATTGTCCACACTCAACACTTGTAGAAGATGCAAGACCAAGTGTACCATAGCACTGTCAATCACATATCTCCTCTTCAAAAAGTACATTCAGTTCAAATCCATCATCATGCTCTTGTCTAAGAGGACTTGGAATTCCATTGACTCTCACAACATTAGATTCATTCAAGAAATTATTATTACTATCATAGAGTTTCATAACGTCACCATGCAATTGTGAGTGTTAAAAAATATTATCATCATCTTTACTGAAACATTTTTCACTTAAAGAAATTATTTTTGCTTCCTCCTCTTGAAAATATTCATAGTTACTAAGGTTTCAAGAAGAATTGCAATCATCATGATGACCAGGATAACAATACTTTTTAGTTGGTTGCATATTTACATCTAAAACACTAATGTATTCGCTATCAAGACTTGAAACTTCAAAACCAACATAGACTTCTATTGTACTTCCATATTCCATAGACCAGAAAATGCTTTCAATATCATCCACATCATTGTAGCCATCTTTTGATACAAAAAATTGACTCCCCGTTTCCATATTTTCACAAAAAAAAAGGAGTGACTTCACATGATATATTTGCATCTTCACCATTATGGTTGCAATATTCTTATGCATATATTTTATCCATGGGTTGTTTAGAAACAAAATCCTCACCACTAAATGATGCATTATCATTTTCTTCTACTATACCATCTAGATCTATTTGATTAAGTTTGGAAAAGGTACCATCAAATAATCTCGTTAATAAACAACTTCCATATTTCTCTATCATTTCTTCAATCACTGAAAACTATTGATATATGCACTCAAGGCTAGGGGGCTTCAAGCTAGCTAGCATGGTACTCAGACCTGGCTCATAATTTTCATAGAATAAATCAATGAAAAATGATTCGTCAAGTCTTTCTGATTCTGGTATATCATACAAAATTTACATGAACTTGTCATGAAAATCATAGAAGGATTCACCCTCAAATCTTCTTATATCATACAATGCATCAATAGGTAAATCTTGTTCAACTACAAGCTCATATTCTTCTTCAAAATCTTCTTGGACATGCAAATTTCTATCCTTAAATAGGAATTCATTGTCTATTGATTTTCCTTCAAAATAATCAATGAAACATATTCTAAGCTCACACCATGAATCTATGGAATACATTTGTAAACCAAAAAACCAATATTCAGTAGCACCTTCTAATGTTCTCACAAAAAAAATCATGATACCATCCTCTTCTTCTATTTGATGGTTCTCCATCAAATCAATGAAATTTTGTAAATGTCATGATGCTAATTCTTCAAAATCTTCTCTAAACTTAGGCAAGTATTAATTAATTCTTCTTGGGATAGAATGTCGATAGCCTTGGATTTTACTGAAGTCCAAAGGGTTATATCATTCATTAGTGAAAATATTTCTTTGAGAACATGACTATGTTTCAAGCATGACATTACAAATTGTAGAGGGAGAACAAGGAAAACAATACATATTTGCAAATAAAAATGTATTCCTACAACTATTCAATTCTCAATATCCCTTTATTGTAGTGCTCAATTTCACTAAATAAAGGAACCAGAGTTTTCTAGGACCTTCAAACATGGTCTTCATATACAAATTTATGCTTCTTGAAAACCAAAATACAAAAAATACCTGGTTATGTTGTAGCTATTGTAAATTCTTCTTTCTGATTGGAAATCTTTATAGATCTAAAACTTTCTTCACATATTCACCAAGTTCTTTAGTAGAGTCTCCATCTCCTTTAAGAGGAAAAAATATTCAAGCAATTGAAACATCTTCAATAATGAGATTTCCTTCTGAGTTCTTTTCACTAGTAGAGCACCATAGATCGTGAAAATTTCAAGTACACTATAACAATTTCTTTCTACAAGTATAAATTACTTCAATATTTGAACCAAATGCTTAGATCAACAAATAATATGACTCTGTGATAGGACAGTCTACAACTGGAGATTCAAAGTTCCTCCTCAATAGAGTTTCCAATCTATTGGTTCCCAAATCTGCAATCAACTTGAATCCTAAAGGGGTGCTAGGCCTAATGGTCAAGTTCAAGGAGAGATTTGGCCAAGAATGGGAGATTGAATTTAAAGCTTTCTCCCCTACACTTCTGTGAAACCTGTGAGGGTGATCCCAACAATGTTCATATATATACTTGTGTGCCAAAGCATCCAAAACACTATAAACAGATAATTCTCCTTTAAATGTTTAATAGACACAATACCCTAAAGATTTGGTTGAGCTTTATGGTAATGTCTGACTTAAACATGAGAGATGTAATACATTAAGTTCAACACACACTCACATCAAGATAGATAAGAAAATTATATTTAATTTTTAGCTACCATAAACAATGTTAGGAGACTGCAACATTAGAAGACCAATGCCATATTCTAGGGTGGAGTCACCTAAACTATGTAACTTAATATTTATCACAACATTTACCTTGTCATACCTATGCCTACTAGATGAAACCTTACACCATTGATACCATAAACTCAACCAGTTATTCTTAATAATCCCAACACATAGTTACATACACCTCTATTTATGTTAATACAATTTAATTCATTCTTTGAATGAAATTAATAACACTAAACGGACACTCAAGGAAATACAAGAGGACAAATACCAACACTCTTTGTTTACTCGTATTCATAATATATGCAATATACACTGTGGAGACAACCAATTTAGAATATTGTGTCATTTACACATAAATATCACAATGCCATGAATACATTCTCCATTACATGACTCAAACTCTTTCAAAAACCGAAACCAACAATTCATTTAAGACCTGTTACAACACTTATTTCCTCATAAGACCACAATCTGAGCAACTCTCTAGAATGAAGGAGAAAATTAAATTTAAGGAAATCATAAAACCCTAAATAGAAATCCTCATCAGACACTTGCCATCATTCCTGCCTTTGATCAATAATAAAATCCCACCTGAAAAAACTCCTTCTGCAAATTACCTTCCTATTCCTTGCATTTTTCTTGCCTCTACAACTATTTTATTTTTTTTGATCTTTACTGTGAAATCCCTTTAATATTTTCCATCATTCTATGAAAAAACCATTCACCTATTTCTTTTACTTTCACCTGAAAGATTTATTTTACTATGAAAAAAATTCACTCTTTTGTTTTTCCCTATAGTGAAAATATTATGTTCTACCTCTGAAAATTTCATTTTTTTTTGTTGGGTTGTTAAAATCCCTCTATCGGTTCCTTTTACACTTCATTTTCCTTCCACATTTAAAGCCTCTTCCTTTTAAGGGTGAAGGCCCTTAAAATTTCTCCATCGGGCTAAGAAAAATATTCTACCCATGCATCCATTAATTATTTCCATCGTGCAAAAAAAGGTTTTTTGTTTTACACGGTGAAGAAATTAATTCTTTTATATCGGGTTATGGAAAATTTTTACCTGGGCACTTCATCTTGCATTTTACATTTTAATTCTCCTTACATTATTTATTTTCTCTCCATCAAAAGAAATGTGTAAAATTTCCTTGAAATACTTTGCACGGGCCCATAAGGTTCACGAATATCGGGGAAGGCTACGTGGAGCCTCCCCGCTCCTCCGTCAAATGACACTATATGTTGGTGCTGCAGGCTGGTAGGGAACAGTTTAAATTGGTCCATGCTAGATGATCCTCTCCATTTATCCAGTCCTACCTTTTGCTTTGTTGTTCTTTATGTTTTACAATTTCTCTCTGAACTTTGGCAACATCAAGTAAATGTTTACATTAGGGAAGAGGATCTAGTAGTTGTGCACCTTAACTTTGCGATTCTCAAAATCTTAGGTGGAAATTTCAAATCACTCCAATTTTTTTAAAGTAGCTTACATGGCAAGTCCCTTGCTTATAACTTTCGTTTCAAGGCCACATCATCAAATATGATGGCACATCAGCATGCTTTTTGTCAAAGTGTCCAAAAAAGCCCAAAGAAAAAGTGCTACCAATACTTGTGCATTCACATCATGGATAGTTGAGCGTTGATGTGGCATCACACGATTGGTTTCTTTTTATATCAGAAGGATACATTTTGTTTAAGCTAGGGTACTTATGTCACAACTATTGGACATTATATAAACAACTACTATCACAACTATTAGACATTATATTAACAACTACTATCAGAACTATTGAAACATGTTCAACTATTGGATCCTCTCCCCTAATCACCACACAACTCCATCTTATTTTCATCAAATTCGTTAGTGTATAAGGGTTTTCCATAGCTAGTAGATGGCCAAACATAGGGCTTGCATTCATTGAAATGAACACTGCTCGACAAACCTTATTAGTAGCGCATTCAAGCTTTTGAAGTGTTGAAGTTGAAAACTCTGCATTACGAACCTACCATTAAGACTTAAGATGTAATTTGAGGGTGCGAAAGGATTGCACTTAATAATTTTATTTTACAAACTCGCCACAACTCTTCCCTTCATCTGCCCGCTTCCTCACCATCCTATGCTGACGTCAGCACTTGCCCCCATGGGCTAACAAGGAAAGCCAGCCTTATAATGTGTTTGAGCCACCTACAATAAAACTTGTATTTCAATGCCGAAACAAAGCTTCCTGAGACAATTTGATACATATTCACTACAAATTTGAACCGGCCTTGCACAGAGTACAATGTGCTCGATTGACGTAAAGAACACAACCATCCTTCTTCATCAAACATGAAAACACCATGAAGACACTGTTAAAATCAGACTGTTCATTGTTGTTAAAGCCTTTAGTGTAATAGGAAATTAGTTGATCAATCCATGCCATGGCTTTCTACTTATACCTAGAAAGTGAGAGAAAATTAAGCATCTACACGACTAAATCTAGCAATGTATATGAACTACTAGATTTATCTTGCATTTCATTGGCACAAGATTTCGAACATAAAACAGATATTGCATTTTGGTAAGCCTCCCATCTTTGATCAATTTGAAGATGACTATTCATAAAAAGAAACCAAACTTCATATGATCCTTCATTATGCTACACCGCATGATAGAACATATCATCCGTGGCAATCACTTGTTCCTTCCTATAGAAAAAATGAAGCTACACCACCCATAGAGCTACAAAATTTGGATTAGCCTCAATTTCTTGTGATAGCACACACAATTTTTTTTCCTACCATCCAATTTATCAATATTATTGTCAAATTGCATTTAATAAATTGCAAACCCCAACCAGCATTCCACATTCTCAAGTCCTCGAAAAGGATGGTTCCAAGTCTTTGTATCATCTGGAATCACACTTGAAATATACAAAAAAAAAAAATGGGCAATTGATTGTTATTTCCAAGCATCAAATCGCTAACTGTGAAAAAATGCAAAGTATTTCCAATTTCTAAGTGAAATATCAACACAAGAATTCTTCATGTCATCTGACTCACTTTTTCTAGCCTTCATTGTTTCCTCTACTTTAAGCCATTCATCTGCTTTCAGTTCCATGTTTCCAAGCATACATAAAGAATTTGATGAGTTTTAATCCACTTTAAGTGCATCCCCAATCAATTCTAAGCTCAATTGGATCTCATTTCAAACTTGAGCCATGGTTGTAAGACTTGGATATGTATCCACATAAATAGGAAACCTAAACAATATTAGTCTATATAAAATATTTTCCTTTTCATTATCTTGTAGTTGCTCAAACAACCTAGCAAGATTAAATAGTGTTGTGACTTTATCTCATGGTAACTCAAGTGAAACACCATCTTCTTCATTTTTGGCGAAGCAAAACTATATTTAAAATTCCTTGAATACTTCTACTACACATTGGTGTATTCCAAGTCAATCTTCTTTAACGATGATCCTACAAATGGGTGAATGAATCTGGTTTTTAAAGGTCTTTAAATTCAACCCTATTTCTCTTTCCTTAAAAATCTCATTATATTGAGCCCTTTTCAATTGACATGATATAGATAATTGTGTTTCATGCACAAATGGTCATGTATCATGTTGCAAAGTCTTTGACATTGTGATACCCATCCCTATCATTTCTCCACATTTACATATAATTTTATTGATCAATTATTTTTCCTCTCTGTCATACTTGCTTCCATTGTCTATGATCATTATCCAATTTTCACTAATAATTTAAAATAAGAAATTTTTTCCAATGCCATGTTACCCAACTTAAAATTATCTTTACGTATCACCCACAAATTCATCTTGGTCAAACTTATACATAGACTTGAAATTGGTATTTTGAAACTTGTCAAACCATTATGGCTTCCCTTGGGAGATTGTATTCTAATAGAGAGGCTCACTATCTTAACTCATGAATGTTCCCTCAACGGTGGTATGACTTCTCTTGAAGCTCCACATGCCATCTTAGACTTTGGTGTCTCTAGGTGACTATCATATATTATTGTATGACACTGCCCTTCCTACTATTAATTTTGCTTGTCCTTCAAGTTCTACTCTTTTTCATCATTCTTTATCAATTCTATAGCATCATGTGTGGCCTCCAAATTTACAACAACTAATGTTTCACTTTTCCCATTGTTGTTGATTGGAAACTGAGAAAATCTCTCTGATAGACAACTAGTTTCATTCTTTCTCAAACAAAGTTTCTTTTTCAATCTACATAACTTCATTGCCATTTTGCCATAGTTGCAACAGACAATGATAAATATAGAATTTTAAATAGTTGTCATTATCATGCTTGTTGCCCCTGAAAGTCATGAGCCCTCTAATGTCATCAATCCTCTTCATTATGCTAACAAAATTGTACATGACTATAACTACTAATTCTTTTGAACCATCCTTGAACCTTGCATCTCTTTTAATGACTATCTTCATCACTTGTAAGCTGCAACCACTTATGGTGATTGTCCCTTGGCACTTGCTGCTTTTTTATCAAGAGTAGTAACAAGCTCCCTGATAGCTTTATAAAAACAATCAGTAATAGATTTTCTTAGCTCATGACCCCTAGAATAATATTTCAATAACTTGATAACTATGTCAACCCTAAGACAAACAATAGTATAAAGTTGTGGGGAATGCTTGAGGGCCTTTTGATGTTAACTTCCAATCATTTCAGCAATCAACATTTGCAAATTTTTTAGAGTCTTGTCACATTAAATTTGTTAGTATTTCTAGGATTTCAGATCCTCATCTAAGCCTCTTCAGTTTCTAGGTGCAGCTTTATACTTTTTGAGTTTATTGTTCTGATTTGAATTAATTTCTAGGTCATTTACTTAAGTCTTGCATATCATATACATTTCTTGTCTTTCTGAGCCCTAGCTTGGTGTTGAACCCTCTTATTGTCTTTGATCACATCCTAGGACTCCTTATTGCAAATATATTTCCCTCATTCCATCCTTGGATTGAGATCTCTAGGGTTTCCTTGAGTGAAACTTAGGAAATTGGTTGTTCTATGTCCTAAAACATATAAACAAACCATTTTTGAGGTTTCACATCCTGTCTACATGAAATTTCATGTACCCCACACTATACGCTTGAAAGAAAATCTTAGAAGATTTTATTTGGTCACTAGCTCGGCTAGGTTGATGATCCAAATATTGCCCATTATGGCCACTTTGGGCCACATGCAATATTTGTGTAGCTTCCAGAATGTCTTGAAGGTAAAGGCTATGGAATGATGTACTAGTGGCCCATCTTCTAGGAAGCTTCTTGATCCTAACATTCCATCTTCCTAAGGAAAACCCTAAAATTTATATGTACTCAGAGTTCATCACCTATATTCAGTGCTACATGCCACAAAAGCACAAACTTAAGAATTTTTTTTCCTTAAAGGAGGTGGAAAGGCATGATTTTTAGTTGCCAAAATTACTGGATAGCATGCAAAAGGGAGAGTCTTTCATCACCCATCTTAATATCAAGATATTTCATGTAGGATATCCTATTGCTTATGCATTACTATGACATGCCTATTATTGCATGACTTAGAGAATAATTTCAAGACTCATAATTGGAGCTTCAATTCCATTCCATCCAAATATCAATTGGGTGTAATTCTAGGTAGATTCCATGACCATAGGAAACTAATCGTTGCAATAGTGGCTAGATGTCATATCAATCTTAGCTAGGGGTGTATGCAGAGTCAGACACACCTTCACATGAAATCCATCATAGATTTATATATGTGAACGCCAACGCATTTTGTAAGATAGTTTCCACCAAATGTAGATAGCTAAACTATAGCTTTTCAACATGTGGCACTAGCACACTTCTTTGAGAATCCTCCCCAAATATTAGTCCTCCTATCTTGTGACTTGTTTCCACATGGCAGTAAGCTTCTAGCTATGCATCTCACAAGTGCTTTAATAAATTAAAGCATCAATTAAGGCCCCCCATACTCTTGATTCGATGGGATATATACTTATTATGTTTTAGTTTCCATCTATATAGTTTAATCTGATGCCACCACCATGGGGAAACTTTTAGTATAGCTGGTCTTTGGTCATAAATTTCCAAAAATCACATAAACAGCTAGGCATTCACTTCCCTTATCATCAATACCAAGTTGCCTATGTAGTATTCCTCAAGTGTGCATGCACTTAAAAACAAAAGTGAAATAAAATCCAAATCAATTGTAAGTACTTCATTTGTTGGAAGATCTAATAATTAATCCCCCTACTGGATACGCAAGAGCCTACAAAAGCTTTCCCTATTTAAATTTTTATAATCACCTTTTTTTCTTATCTTTTCTCTAGTTATTGTCTTGTGAGCATGTTGAGTATGGACACTCCTATCCACCTCAAGTGCTCATGAAACTAAATCGCCTTTGATGCCACCATTTTCTAAACCAATGTCTGAAAGTAATAATGAAACATCCATCTGGTAGGGATATAAAAGAAATGAAGATGGTCTTAGGTACTGATTTTATCAAGGACTATGAGAGCTATAGGGTGAATACAAACATCACTTCACATTTTGTGGCCTCCCTGGTCAACCTTGACAATACAAAAGAAATGGTGAAGGAATTGGCCTCCTTATTGTTTAAAAATGATGTAGGAGCATCGAGTGGTGTAAGGGAAATCTTGCATCACCCAAAAATATCTTTACTTTCATTTAGATTTTGTAGATGTTTTTGCATTTCTGGATACCCTATTTGTTAAAGAAGAATTCCCAACTTTTAGAACTATTTTTCTGCTTTTCTATTCAACTACTATTTTTTGTAAGCGTGAATTTGAAGGCGTGAGGAGGCAAAAATTTGAGGGAAGCTTCGGGATAGAAAAATAAGCACTTTGGTGAAAGAATTGGGTTAAGATAATTATCGGTTCAAAAGTTATTCAAGTTTCTGTTTTTTCTTTTTGCCCTATAAAATCTTCGAAGCCAATTTTGAGGTACTTAGAGGCTCTGGGTGGGCCCGAAATTTAACAGAAAACAAAAGAAGTTAGCGTGTAGGCCCCATTTTTTGGCCACTTCAATTTCTCAAGAGGTTTTCGAAAAGGTATTATGATTGAAGATCCGATAGTTAGATCTTAAGTTAGGGCTTCCGGAAGTTGGTGCATAATTAGAATGTTGTTTTTGCCTCCAAATGGAGAAAGGGGCTATTTATGGGCTAGTTTCTAATTTGTTTGAGTAGTTTTTGGGGAAAGAAGATCACATACTGTGAAAAGGGGAATTTCTGTAGTTTATGTAATTTGCATGTATTGTAGAATTCGAGGATTTGGGATCCTCTACATGTAAGAATTTCATTATTCTAAATATAATAATATTCTTCTGGATTTGTGTTTGTGATTTTGTGATTCGGGTTGGCACCCTCATCAAAAAAGCATAATCTTTAGTGCTTGAATGAAATCCTTGCTTTGGTAAGGCTTGGTGTTGACATCCCACAAAAAAAGCCTTCACAGTTTGGGCATGTGGCCTCTAGTAGTGTTGATTGGATTCCCTTCCTCGACAACTCTTGTATGGTTTAATTAGCACAAAATAGAGCCACAACATGCATGAGTGGTGTTTTTCTCAACCAAGTTAATAATTTGGAATGAATGATCGACTTCCAATGAATTCTAGATTTTGATGCCTCCCCTAATTTTGTACAAGCATTGGGTCCACCAAATCCCCTACTCAATATGGTATTTTGATTTTCTTGGTTGCTTTTGTTTGTTTTCTTAGGCTCTAGTTTGGCCTTTCTACTTTTAATCATGCCTTCTTGAGATAATTTATCTAGTTTTGGTCCCCTTTTAAGATATAATATGTAAGCTCGGATGGCATCTTCATGCCTATGTATTTTCACTTTATATTAATATAATTCTTCAATCTTTTTTCCTTTTTCCAAAAAAAAAGTGTAGAACTTATCGAAATCATAGCACTTAGAAAGCTCATTCTCACTCTAATAAGATTGCAATGGTACTGGTCCTCATAGATATGGCACATATTGGAGAACATGTGTAAAATAATAAAGTGTGTTTATGCACCATGCAAATGAATCAAAGCCCTAGCTAGGACAATCTTGAGTGCACTTTGAACCCTAATTTTAACTCACTTTGTGTGCCCCCTCCTCAAATTCCCATACCCCACCGAACCATCTTGTTCTTCTTTGAGTGATCTCCATGTCTTTTTCTAAGTATCACATAAATTCTTTATATAAGTCTTAAAGGTTGGTTTTCAAACCATCATACCCTTTCACAAAAGTTGCATCTTATTATTATTTAATAACTATAATTATTCCTTTCTTTTAAAAGACTTTTAATATTTTTTCTTCATTAATCTTTATTTTAACCAAATTAACATATTATCCTTTATTTTCACACCGAAGATGTTCCTTATATGAAGTGAATGACTTGCTTATGAAAACCAATGGTTGAAAATTGTAGAGAAGGATGTGAGATAGTTGAAATGATCTCAACCAACAAAGTTTCTATAATATTAAAAAATATGATATATAATTTTAAAAAAAAACAACTTTATTCTTATCTAGTCTTAGCTTTAAATTAAGAAAAGATAAGATCGAAATTTTTCTTCCTTTTAAAATTTTTAAACTTAGATTTTTAGATAAATAATTATAAATATATATTTTTGAAATAATAATATTAACAAGTGCCACATAGTGGCTAGTACTTTCCTTTATAAGATTGTAATTATTGTTTTCTAGATTTAAAAAAATTAAATGTAAGTTTTATTAATGTGAATAGAAATAAATGTAAGCTTTGTTAATTATAATTTTAGTATTTTTAATTAGTTCTTGGCATGACCTAACCCTAACCCTAACTTACAACCTAACTCTATTTCTACCCCTAATCTAAACCCTAACAATAAATTCTAAACCATTAGCCTAATCTTAGACCTATCTTTAACCATAGTTATGATCGTAACACTATCCATAACTATAAACCTAACTTCAATTACTAACTTTTAAATAAGTAATATATTTAATAATTGTTATACTACTAATTATTATATATTAAATAAATATTATAGATAAAATAAATATAATATATATTAAAAATTAGATATTATATGTTGATAATGTTTCTTCTCTTATTATTAGTATAAAGTTGTTATATATTAACATAATTAGTTATTACAATTTGTTTATTTTTAATTTAATTATATTTATTAAAAAAAAAAAAATTATATTAAATTATTAGTTTTGATTTTGAGTAAACACAAGTGCAGCTAAATATCTTCATTCCAATCAATAATTGTTAAATATTAACTAACAAATAATTACTTAGTAAAATTGTGAGAGACATTACAAAAAATATGAATTAATATTGGGAATAAGATTTGTAATAAAGATATTAGATGAATAAAATTTGGGAGCATTATATGTATTAATCATATTTAAGTGATTTTTATTAGTAATACTTTATTTTTAGTTTATTTTAATTTTTAAATAGTTTTAGCCATAATTTAAATTACCTTATTCTTAATTATAATGTTTTTAGGATTATATTAGTTAATAATAATATGGTTAGAATTAGAATTAATTAATAATTATAATAATTTTATTTATATTTAAATTTAATTTCTATTTGTATTTATTTATGTTTTCATTTTAAAAAGTTTGAAAAATTATAAAAAGTGGCAATGTCAAATAGCTTAAGACTTAATTTAAATTTTTATTTTAATTGTGTAAAACCAAATTCTTAAAAAGACTATCTTTATATGCTAATTTATCGATGCGCTTTAATTTAAGTTTTATTTTATTATTTTGTAGTGTGAATTAAAAACTCTATAAAATATCCAATTGATTTTTGTGAGATTTTCTTTAATAAAAAATAATAATTGCATACACTAAAAAATCAATCTTAAAAAATGTAAAAAATAAGTAACATTTATATTTTTAGAAAAATTAATGAAATGACTTTATAAAGAAAAAAATGAAAAATCATTCTTAAAAAAAGGTTAAAAATAATAATTGCATACACTAAAAAATCAATCTTAAAAAATGTAAAAAATAAGTAACATTTATTTTTTTATAAAAAAATAAAGAAAATGACTTTATAAAGGAAAAAATGAAAAATCATTCTTAAAAAAATGTTAAAAAAATAGACTACCTTGCTTTCCTGACACATTCATCAATAACACCCCAAGATTCTTAGCCAATTATGTTCAAGAGAAATAATTTTAACAATTTTAAAAGTTAAATATTTAACATGTTCAATTTTAAAAAATTAAATTGAAGTTGAAGATCATAAAATTTTAGTTTTTAATTGGTTCGAAACCAACTTATTAATAATTGATTAAGTTTGATGTTGCTTGTAATTTTAAATATAAAAATTAAAAATTTACTTTTAAATTTTTTTAATATATTTTTTTCATTATTTTTAATGTTTTATTTGAAATATAATTTTAGTTTCTTAAATTTAATTTATCTAATAATGTTTTATAATACTTTTAATTTATTAATATTGAGTATATATATATATATATATATTATGGTAAGTTGTCACCAAGGGGATGATGCCCAAATTTAATATTTACAGTCGTACGAATGTCATTTTGGCCATTCACCACAGCTTACAATATGATTTATTTTAATCCGAACATCGTTTTGCATGGTGTTAGATCAATCATTGTTTGGAAAGACTTATGTCTTTTCTTCCTCAAATCTCTTCCCACTTTCTCTTCTATGATATCAAATAGACAACATCCTCATGCCAATATCAATTTGTAGCATGTGTAATTTTCAAGGGACCTCTTTCATAAATGAGTTTGCAATACACTTCTCACTTGACCTCACTGAATGATGACTTTAAGGTACCTACAAATCTCCCAACATTATTTATTTGTGTTAGTATCATGGCTAGAAAATGTCATTCAATGAAGTATCAAACCATGGATACCCCTATTTCTCTGTATAGAAGCAAGAGACAACTTGCATTTAGGGGAAGGATTATTGATTAGCAACTAAAGAATGTGACAGTTGATAGTGGTCATTTAAATTTTAAGGCCATTCACTTGATTCTAAGGAAGGAATTTATGGTGTCTCAAGAGTGTTATATGGTGAATTCTAACATCCCTTTGTAGTTCATAGCATCCCTTTGAGACCTTAGGGTTTCAAAGCCGATGGTGGCCACTCTGACCAGGGATATTTTCAATTCAAGTTTTCTCGAGGGTTTAAATGATATCTAGGGCACAACTCATATTGGGGAAGGAATCCCACGACCCGAGGATTTAGGCCAACATCTAAATCTAGAGATTGAATACTTTCCCTTTATAATGAACCTCTCCAGAAATGCCTATTGGATGTATTGCTTTCGAGTGAGGGTTAGCTATGATTTCCTAAAATGATTATACCATTATGTTCCCATCCCAGATTTTTGTTGGGTTGCATAATTTGTGAATTTTCATGAAGACTAATAGCTTCCTAGGGCACAGGTTCTAGTTTTGATATCTAATCAACTTGAATCTTTAGTAGTAAGTTCTAGATATAGCATAAGTGGTTGTTATGAAAGGTTTTGGAAAATTCCATATGTACATAGGGAATCTATGTTGTACATGCCATGAATTATCAACCATATTAGGGAAATTTATAGTTTATTTTGCAAATAATGGATGAATATAGAACTTGTTTCTATATAAATGCTAAATGGGATATCATTTAGTGGTTTTAGTGTGTTTGTTCAATTTTTTTAATGCTTGTTTATTTGATACCAAATTTTTATTTGGGAATCATTGAGCATCTTCCCTTTCAAGTTTGATTTTACTTTTAAATTGATATTACACTTCTTAAGCTAGGGCATAATTAGTTTTAGCATATTGTCTTTCCTTGTTTTGGATATGTACTTTAATCATGCAAAGTGTATGGGTTTGTGATTTATATGTTGTTTAACCTTAAGTATATTCGACCAATGGCCTGATTAAGTTTATCAATTTAGTTTTGGCCTAAATTTTCCTTTCCAAAATATTTAATTTCAACTTTGTTATTATGTTTGTATTCTGAAATTGACATTATAAATGCTAAATGGGAATTAAAGCTAGGGCATTGTTTTCTTGCCATTTTTATGGGTGTGTGTTTTAATTATGCAATTTTTATGGGATTTTGAATTAAATGTTGCTCTAACCTTAAGGATATTTGATCAGTGGCTTGGTAAGAATTATCTAAAAATTAGCATAACTCTTTTAAAATGTTTAACTTCAACCTAGTTATTAAGTTTGACTTTGACTCCCCCTCCTTGTGTATGGTTTAAAAATGAATAAATATTATATCTGCAAGGGTAGAAAGGGGTAGGTTTTGGTTTTGTATCTGAAAGAACCCAATTCTCTATTTTTAGTTGAGGCTCAATCTTCTAGGTAGTCTGTTGAAGTTTCAATCTCACTTATTTGTTAGCTCACAATCTCTACCAAGTTCTTAAGTGAGGGAATGTAGGCATGATGTGTAATTGTTCCTCCTGAATAAATAATCCCAGACTATGCATAAAGTTAGGATTAGTTTAGTCACTCTATGGGGCTACAACCTCTTGCTCTTTGAGTATAAGATGCTTCAGGCCTTCCCAGTTGGCTGGGTCATGACTGATATCTATGTCTTTCTGTTGGTTTACTCCTTCATTAGCCAATAGGTCTGCTATACCATTAGCTTCCCTATAAACATGTATTAAGTAATAATCTTCAAACTGGTCCAACAAGTCCCAAATTAATTGTATCCATTTCTTTAGTTTCCAGTTAGGAGTTTCCTTTTTTCTTATGGCTTGTATGCACAAAAATGAATCCCCTTCCACATCAATATGCTTAATTCCTTTTTCTTTGTATAAATATAAGCCTAAAGCCATGGCTTCAATTTCTACCTCATTGTTGGTTGCATTCTCAATTTTTTTGCACATGGCCCATTTATAGTTGTCTTCATTGTCCCTAATAATGCACCATGCCTCCGCTAGGCCTGAATTTTGTTTTATAGATCCATTGAAGTTGAGTTTTAACCCATTTTTCCCTCAGCATCTCCAATGTACCCCTTTCCTAATATCTTCCTTGCTTCTCATATAACCTTTTGGCCTTTTCAAATTTTCCCATTTTCTCTAAGTTTATTCATCCCACTTTGTAAACTTTGTATATGTCTTAATCCTAGTTTTAGCATTGGGTAGCTCACACAATCATTCCTCAATTTTTTGTATTAGCTTCTCAGCTCCCATACATTTTTCCTAAAAAATTCTTCATTTCATTTCCTTCTAGATATGCCACACTACCATTGATGGTGCATTGATCCAATATTTGACAACAAAGCATCATTACTTCCCTTTGTCTAGCTACATAGCCACTCTTTTAGATCATTTTATCTGGCCCCCGACCACCTGAGGACCTCTTGAATCTAGTCCCAAAATTTATGTATGTATGTGCATTACAATAAGAGATGATTGAACATTTCACATTCATTATAACATAGGGTGCACCTGTTTGGTCCCTAGATACTGATAGTCATTAATTTGTCATCTATTAGTGTAAAGGAGTGAATTTGCATACCTTGTGTAAATTCCCCTTTTGTATATCCTCACCTTAGAAAAATAAACCTGAAGGTGAAATTCCACATCACCCACTTACCTTCCATCCACTTGGTGTTTGTCCAATGTGTCAATGGGGGAATATTTTTCAAAGATGCAAGTGTTATATGCTACCATCGTTGATAAATTCCTACCTTTGGTGTCTGTAGGGACATTACATTCTCCATTGGGTATGAAGTGTAATGCCTCTATGTTTACCAACTAACCAGAAAATAGATCCTTCATTCTTTCAAGATCTTTGGTAATCATTTGAGCATTTTCTTCAAAATTCTAGACCTCTTAAGTATTTTCCACACAACTCATTGAGAATTGCAGTAGCCTATTACTCCATCAACCTCATCCTTGCACATGTTGTTCTACCATATAAGTTTCAAGTTTGGAGTCTTGTGATACCTCCTTTCGTCACTGCTACGGTCATTTCAACTTTGCAAAGCTCATTGTTTTGCATTCTCCCTTCATTAGCCTTGAGTGCCTTTGGGTGGAGGTGGCATCACTTTACTCTCTTTTCACTTTTATGGTTTGATAGAGTAGCATTGTATCTTTTGTAGTGTTTGATAGTTTCCTATCTTCTTTTCTTTATCACACTTTCTACTTCATGGATTTTATTGTTGTTCGTGGTGGAAACACCAAAGCAGGGGTTTGATTGAGGCAAAACCCTATATAGCCCAAAATTTTCCCCTCTCTTGGTTGTGTGTAGGTGAACGTGTGTGTGGAGCTCACTAACGAACTAGATCTTTAGTGAGTTGATATTTTTCACCCTCACTTTTGTCTACGCTCTTTTCCATTTATACAGTTATTTCTCTTATTTTATCATTCTATTTATTTCGTTAAAGTTAACTAGCTAGGCAGTTAGTAGCTTCTATTTTTGTACTATACTTTACATAATTTGTAAATATTGATGCAAACACACTAGAAAGATGCCAGTCTGTTGTGTTGTCATCCTAGACCTACACTGCCATCCTCAGACAAAGAGTTGTCTATGGTACAGTTTGGACTCCAAAAAATGGCTTCTCTAGCCTTATTTAGACTTTCGAATCTATAGAGTGATAGAAGCACTTGAGAGTTCTCTTCATTCTTGATCCTTTTTCTATACACTCATTAGATTGAGGTAAGATAGGGAAGCCATCCTCTTTCATCTCTCCATAACCTAGAGCCTTGGTGTGGTTGGTGCCCCTACCTTACATTTTGGTGAACCCGACGTGAACAACATCTATCTATTTTCTTGTGTCGAGAAATTTTCCTCATACCTAGTGACTGTTGTAAGCCTAAGTGTTGTTAAGGTTTATGAGCATCACAACCGAGTCCATGAATTTGAGGTATGTTGTTAGGAGAAGTGTGTGACACCTACTGATGGAAAATACGAAGGCCACTTCTAGTTTCACCTCCAATTTCTCTACTAGTATGGCTACCAACTATACCACTAGTTTTCCTATAGGTTTTATTCATGAGATGAGTTTCATAGATGATACCCCTCAAGCTCCTACCCCTCCAGTATCCTCTATGAATTCATCCATAGATGAGGATGATGTTCTACATACTCCTCTAGAAAATATTTTGGCATTGGACAATAGATTTTCAAACCTTGTAAATCATTTGGATAAAGCAATGAACATGGTAACAGTCATTATACTTGCTAGTGAGGTGAGATATTTTCTAGGAAAGGATCAGACATGCATAGATTTCTTACACGACTTTACTAATTTGACTAAAGCCAATATCCCTTTGTATATGAATACATCGGGTACTACCCAAGGAGAGGTGCTTGATGCATATGAAAGATAAATAGGCATCCTGGTGCCTAACACGCTTGTATGCATGGTTGAGAAAGGATCTTTGATCAATGTTTCCTATGCTTCTTAGAAGCCCCCAACTCACAAGGTGAGTATAATACCCCTTGGTTTCAGTTTCACCCCTCTTAATACCTCTGGCGATGGGGGCTCTAGTGGAATGAGTGATCGTAGTGTTGGTAGCAGGGGTGGCACTAGTGGAGGTGGATCTAGTGGATGCCATGGTGGTGGCTTTGATAGTGAAGGTGGCTCTGGTGGAGGCCTTACTAATGGTGGTGGCTCTCACAGTGGTCACAAAACTGGCTTCGGAGGTGGCTCCAGAGTTGGTTCTTATGGCGGTGGTTCTGCAGGTTCCACTAGGCCTTTGTCATCATCTGAGCCTTTTTTGAATGCTCTTCTTGAAAGCATGGGGCAGATGCAAAACAAGTTGGTGAGACATTCCCAAGGCTCCGCCTAGCCTATTTTTTAGCCTTTCTTCTGACAGCCCATTATTGATGGAATTTTGGAGTACTCCTTTCCATCAAGGAATAGAGATTCCTAAGTTTCAAAAGTATGGTGCTAAAGGGGATCTACAAACACATGTCAGCCTTCAATGCCATGTGTACAGATTTATTTCGTCATGATTAATTGATGGTGAAACTCTTTCCTCGATCCCTCAAGGAAACATCACTCAAGTGGTAGTATTCCTTGTTGGATAATTCTATGATTTCATTTGATCAACTCGTCAATCAGTTTCTTCATTAGTTCTAGGCTAACATTGGACCAAAGATGACCTTCTCAGATCTTGTTCGATGTAAGAAAGGCGATAATGAGAAGATAATTGACTTCATAGTGTGATACCAAGCACCCTTTTCAAATATCTCATACCCACTACCTGGATTTGATGTGCAGAAGGTGTTCATAAGCAACCTCCAGTATGCATAGCAAGAAAAAAATTCCCTAACGAAATGCCCTTCTTTTGTGTATCTATGTGCTGCATTGCGAGAGTATCAACAAATGGTATTTCAATTTCAGTGACCTTCATCACACTCCCATTTGGAAGGAAAGTCTATTGTGTCCATCTCAAGAAAATTTAAAGTTGTTGTGAATGTACTCAACATGAATAATGATCATGGCCTCAAACACAAAGTTAGAAGAATCTTATTCTTCCATTTTGCAAAATTTGTTAAAGGACAAAATCATAACTTTGGAAAACCCTTGACCTCTAAAGGAACCTTATCCTAATTGGTATGATGTGAATTCCTTTTTCTAGTACCATCCTATCAACGGGCATGATATCAAGCATTGTATGCACTTGCATCATGAGATACAGGATCACATCAATGATGGTATCGTCTGTCTTGATGGGAAGAAAAAAATACAAATAAATTTCTAGCGAAGGCCAATAGCAAGTTGTAGATTTATAGGGACCCATTTTCATCTCATTCTGTGACCTTGATTATTGACCCCTATGATGCTTCTCCTCAAACCTCAGCATATGTTAACATGGTATTGGTTACTCATCCCCCATAGCCTATGAGTGGTTTTCTAGATGTGATATTCACCTCGTAGGACTTTCCTTTGA
This sequence comes from Sequoiadendron giganteum, assembly GCA_007115665.2. Classification (NCBI taxonomy): domain Eukaryota; kingdom Viridiplantae; phylum Streptophyta; class Pinopsida; order Cupressales; family Cupressaceae; genus Sequoiadendron; species Sequoiadendron giganteum. The sequence goes on from CM021104.1 coordinate 125,168,199, forward strand.
ATAATAAGCCCTCTCCCCCATACATGCTTGCTCACCTCAATTGGAACATTGTGATAGGAGTCTTAATTGACCCCACGAGCTAGGTGAACTTTATTACAGAGGATACATTATGGTTAAATTCATTACAAAGGGAGGAATATGAAGAAAAAAATTCTACCATTCATACACATGATGATCTCTCTTTTAAGCCATATGGATCTATAACTCTTTCCATCCTAGTTGGCCCTAGGGTTGTGGATACAACCTTTGATGTTATTCTGGAATCCAATCTCTTTAGGATGAAGTTGGGCATCTCATGGCTATCTTCCATGAATGGAATCACTTCCATTATTTATAAATATTTAAATTTCTCCCATGAAGGTGTTGTGTGTGTCATGAATGACATTAGATATCATCCATTGGTATCTTGTGGGGGTTATTTATTAGATCATTTTTGGCCTATCCCTGTCACTCCGCTTCCCCCTAGAATGGACATGCTTTACCAAAAACATGTAAAGTACAAAGTCGAGGGCAAGGGATTGCCAAAATTGACCCTTCTGGTAGTGCAATATCAAGCTGCCTACTCTCCTCAAAAGGGAAAGGAGAGGCTTACCCATCCTCGAGGTGCCTCTTTTTCCCCCCTTTTTAAAGAAGAGATTTGGATTAATCTTTGGTTTCACATAAGAATTTTGATGGTGCATGCTTGGCATAAAGACAAGATTAGGATATCAAATCTTCCTATGATGCCTCATGGACCTTGGACCTACCTATATGGTAGAAGGAAGGGTCGTTCCTCTATGTTTCAACCTTCGCAACCTCCTACAACTCCTACTCCCAAGGTAGTGAGTGGGAAGAGGCCTATTGTCAATGTGCTAGAGATGATTCCACCCATTTTTTCTTGAACCTCCTCTTAGTCTCTCCCTCATGATCCCATCTAGGAGTCACTCCCTCTACCAAAAATGATTGTAATAAACACTTTGATAGCCGATCAGGAGCCCTCTATCCCATCTTAGCTCTTGGTCTCTAGCTCCCAAATTCATGAAAACTTCCTTGCGGATGAGTGCAAGCATCGACAAAAGGCTCTAGCGGTTGAGCATGACACTTTGCAAAGGAAGGGGAGTCGACTACCCTATTTAGGGTCTACTGTGATGTCTTCTTCTTATCCCCTCTACTTCATTTTAGCTAGCCTTAGTGTTGCTTCTTGCTCCATTTATGAGTGTAAGTACCCCCGACCCTAAAAAGGTGTAGGTGTTTATTGCTCCTTAGGATGATCCCCCTCTCTTGATGTCCCTTCTAGAAATCCCACCATTCCCTAAACCCATGGACATGTCAAAAACCTTAGTGATGTTTGTCGTGGTTTCCTCCTCCTCCTTCGCGCTTCCTGCCTCATCTGTAGGGAGCTCACATCCTCCAACAAAGAGGAAGGTGGAGGTTTTTACTTACAACAATAGGGGGTGTAAGAGGAGTCCACCTTCTTCAGATGGTGGTCTTATGCAAGTATGCATTGTTCTAATGATGGAGCAAGTTTCATCTTCCCCTAAGTTTTTCACTACTCTTGAGTCACTGGGTGAGCCTAGTAGTGAACCTTAGGTGTCGCCTTCCCCATCCATTGATGTAACACATGGCACTCCCATGAATTTCATATTTAAATCTCTGGATGAGGTCCTGAACCTATCGGTGGTCTTTGCGAATTCACTAACATTTGCTCCACAAGAACCAAGTGAAGAAGACCTTGCGGGGTCTTCTTCCTTGGCCCTTGTTGTGGGAGGGTCGGAGGGTTCCCCTATTGACATTCTTCCCTTGTAGGCTCATCTACCTTCCCCATATAACGATCTAGACTGGGAGGCTGATGACCTCTTTGTTGATGAGTGTTAGGGTTTGTTGTTTGAATTATGTTGTCATTGATTTCGAAAGGGGATCAAATGAAGAGGATGGATTTGATCCTTTGTAGTGTGTTGGCATTAATGAATTGATGAAAAGGAAATCTTGGGACATAAAAAATTGACCAACACACTTGATCTTGACTACTAACATCGCTTCTTCCTAAATCATACTCTCAGCTTATCAACACTTTTCATCTCTTAATTAGATAAATCATTATTTATTTAATTAAGTCTTTCTCCCTTTTTGATTAAATTAATACTCCTTCCATCCATCTTATTCTTCTTATTCTTCTATCTTTACTAATATTTCTATCTAAAGTAGGTGTGAGATCTCAAAATATACACGAGGCTACCCATGGCCGATGACTGTCTATACATCATCAGAATTATCTTTCGTCCTCTAATCAATAGAACCTCTCCTCTTGCATTTTATCGTGATCTCAATCGGAAAATAAATTATTTCTGCTCCATATCTGAAGGGGGAAATATACCAGCATAATCCTTCTCACTAGGGAAACAATGGGGCATCTGAAAAATTGAGAAATTTTGAACTTTGATCACAACAATTTATTCTTTGAACCAATGTACCAAGTACATTGCTTCAAAGAGGGGCAAAATGTAGACATGGAAAATTGACCAACACACTTGATCCTGACTACTAACATTGCTTCTTCTTAAATCATACTCTTAGATTATCAACACTTTTCATCTATTAATTAGATAAATCATTATTTATTTAATTAAGTGTTTCTCCCTTATTGATTTAATTAATCAATTTAATTAAATTAATCCTCTGTCTCTGGTCATTTAAATAATTCATTCTATTTAAATTGAATCTCTAAAGTCTTCTTATTAAATTGAATAAATTAAACATTATTTTATTTAATCTAACAGTATCCCCTTTAGTTAAATAAATCAAAAAATTTAATTAAACTTTTCCTCTCAATTCTTGACTTAAATCAATTCATAAATTTAAGTCGAAGTTGTCACATCTCCTAAATCCTTCATTAAATTAATTAACCTTTTGATTAATTTAATCCTAATCTCCAAATTCCTCTAGAGAATGCAACTTGCACAATAAATCAATTACTTTGATTTATTAAATTGTCTATTTTCTCTCAACATGGAATAAGGGAGGAATATTCTTTCAAATTTGAATTCAAAATCCAAGTGGATTTTTCCTTCCAACAAAGCATTCACTCCTCTTACATGTCCTTGTGCATTAAGCCAAGTGGCATTTATTTCATTCTTTTTTCCCTCTCACATGTCATTTCCTCAATTTAAAATTTGAATATCATGGCATTTATCATGCACATTGATCAAAATGTACACAACCTTCAACCATTCACATCTTGACAAGTGGCACTTGGTCATTGGGTGTTGAATGATCCCACATTGCTCAATTTCACTTTCTTTTCCAGTTTGGAAATCTATAAATCAGAGATTATTCCTCTCATTCTATCATCCACACTTAGAGAAAAGTCACTCTCTTCACATTGAGATTTAATTTTATCCATTTCCATCACCATAGCTAGGTTAATGCAGGTTTTCTCAAGAAATCATTAACATTGCAATAAAGGAGTTGGGAAAAGGGCCAATTTCGACACACCAATTGGCACCAATTCCCCCATGCGATCAAGAGTTTGCATGCTTAAATAGGATTTCTTTATCTTTTCATGTTTTGTTCTTGTTTTTCCTATTTTGAGCATAGTAGATGGATTTCATGGGGAAACCTTGTTTTATCTTGCATATGAACCTAACTATGTCTTTGTTTCTTGTGTCTATGTAGGTATAGGATAGGGGTTGACACTTGGTATGATGATAGATTTATTCGTTGTGTGCTCAAGTGATGTAACTATATGTGTATGATGATCTTTGAATGGAGACAAAGAATGTACTACTAAAGAGACGAAAAGTATGTTGAAGAGTTGATCAGGTTATGTGGATGTGTTTTATAGGTTGTTGCAATGTTGTTTTTCAGTGTTATCTTGTAGATGTAGTGGATCTAGTTCTGAAAATTGATCAAAGTGTTGCATAGTTGACAAGATGTTGTCATATCTCTACAACAGTTTCTTCCTGGAATTTGATGGAAAATTAGGTACTAGATTTGTGATGGGTTTTGAAGAGAATTCTAGTGATGTGCTCTGTAGGTCCAAAAAGTGAAAGATTCCGTCATAATGGATTTGATTATGATTTTGGGTGATGCTAGGGTTTACAGATATACCCTAATGCATTTATAGTCATGGCATCCTCAAAATTTTCTATTTCGATGGTGACTTGTGTTTGGTAGTTGAAGGGAGATTAAGTAATGATTTAAACCCATTATGTTCATCTCATGACCGACCCCTCACATCTTGGAAACCGATTGAAAAAGTTTGAGGTTCACGTCGACATGACATACTTTTTTCGGTGGCACTTATCTTTGTGGTCGGTCAGTCGAAGGTTTCCAAAACTTCAAAACCCCTTACTTGTGGTTCTAATGTTCTAATCTTCCATGATCGCATGCTATTGTAAGAAGAGCTTTATTGGCAGGACTCGCCCTAGAATCTCTTTGACAGCATGACAATCATGTCATGAGTGAGACACTAGATCATCAAATGGATTTCTATGAATGTCTCTTCGACGAAGAGATAAGGAGTAAGGAAGGAATTTGTGTGGGACCTAAACATAATGACATGGATGACAGTGATGATGATGCAAACATGTAGCATGATGGGATTGAGTAAAAATTAATCCACATCCTTGTTGTGGATTATAGAGCTCTGACATGGTGATGATGTGGACATGTGATGATAGCGTGTGGACCCTACATTGGAATTATGTATTGGGTGGTGTTGTTTTCGTCAAAGTGACATACTATCATTAGTGGGATTTTCAAGGATGTCTCTTTGATGCAACAATAATATCCTTCATCGGGTGAACAAAGTGATCTTGCCAGGGATATGAAGCTAGTCTCTATTATATAATGATGGGAGAGTGTAATTTTGATGAGTGGGACCCAACGTAGTATGCTGATAACTGAGATGGTACAAGGAATGGTAATGTACAGTTAGGGAGAAAACAAAAGGATGACACATGGCGATCATTTGGTGGTTGATCGTTGCATTGCTATTGCAAAATCAGTAATAATTTTTGGTCAACAGGAGTACTAATATCTATAGATTGGAGTCTCTTCATCAAAGAGACAATGTGGTGTCGATGGGAGTACATTTCATGTCCCCTTGACACAATGAAGTCATGACGATGGAAGATGTATACTTTCATCGTGGGACTTGACAGGAAGGTGACAAAGTTGAATTGTGATGTGCAACTAGGCGGTAGTTTGCAATTGATCAATATACCAACTCACATCGATGTTGTGAGTTGCATGGAAATGACATGGATGAAAGATGGCATGTGTATGGGACTATGTCTTTAACAAGTGGTATCAAAGAGAAAGGTGAACATCGGTGAGATTAAGATGGTAGTCCCCTTGAAAACAACATACAATGTTCTAATGGTGATCGACAGTTAGTGAAGATCGACAATTGAGATTTCAAGACCTTTTATCAAACAGTTGGGTCTTAAAGGTGCTGAGATGAATGGAGAATGCAGGTTTGTGGTGTGAAGGTAGGAGATCAACGACCTGAATTCAAGGATAAAAATATACAATGGCTACAATAGTGTGAAAGTGGGTTTGGATTGCAAACGGAAATAGAGGAAGGAATTAACTAGTCCAACAACACCAATGACCAATGTAAATGAAGATTTGATCTTCAAGATGATAGCACAGATTGTAGAGGTGATTGATACTGAATCAGACTGAATGGACAGGAGAATGCCTTTTATGCATATCAGATTCTTAGGTTTGATAGAGACCTAATTTGGGAAAATTATCTATAAACATAATTAAATGATGTATCACTCGATGCAAGATATGGTGATATCTAGTAAACCCTATCAAATTTCTTATTGATGAGCTGGAAAGTGGAGCCTATTTTGAGGTAGAGGAAGCTTCGTATTAAAGTTACTATTGACACTTTTTAACCACAACTCAAATATGTAGAGCTGATTAATTTAAGTTTTGATCTAGGAGCATCCAGTGGTGTAAGGGAAATCCGACATCACCAAAAAATATCTTTACTTTCTTTTAGCTTTTTGTAGATGTTTTTGCATTCTGGATACCCTTTTCATCGAATAACAATTCCCAACTTTTAGAAACACTTTTTTTCTTTTTCTACTCAACTACTATTAATATTAGGTGTGAATTTGAAGACATGAGGAGGAAAAAATTTGTGGGAAGCTTAAGGACAAAAAAATAATAACTTTGGCAAAAGAATCGAGCCAAGATCATTCTCGGTTTCAAATTTATTCAAGTTTCAATTTCTATGTTTTTCCCTAAAAAATCTTCTGACCCCAATTTGAGGCACTAAACAGTTTCGTATGGGCCCAAAAATCATCAGAACTAGTAGAGTTGGTTCATAACACATCCTTCACTCTGAGAATTTTCCAATAATTCAAACGGTTCGTCAAATGGAGTCCTGAATCAAAAGTTATGGCTCCCAAAAGTTGGTGCATTTTCAAAAATGTGCTAATTTTTGAATGTGTCTTTTAAATTTGAATTTGAATTTGTAATTTTTGGCACGAAACCGCTAAAACTCATAATTCAAATGTTGTTTTTAGGTCCAAACTAGTGAGGGGTTATTTATGGGCCAATTTGTGATTTTTGGGGCAGGCTTTTTTGGGGGAAAGTGGATATTGAGAAAAGGGAACTTCTATAATTTTTTGTAAGAGAATGTATTGCAAGACTCGAGGATTTGGGATACTCTGCATGTAAGAATTTAATTATTTTGAATACAATAATATCCTCTGGTTTTTGTGTGATATTCGGTGTCTCAGGTTAGCATCCTCGTCAGGTGGTATCAGAGTGGGTTTTCTTGAGCATGTGGATAGATCACCGATCGTGAGGTAGTTCGCACCAGGACCATGGTTGTGGGTTTGAGATATTTAAGATGCCTCCAAGACTTATGAATGTTAGGCATGGTGGTGCCAGAGGTGCCAAAAATGCTATTGGAAGAGATCCATTACTGGCCGAGTGTTTGAGAGCCCTCCAAAGACAAATTGATGTGTTGTAGCAAGAGATGAGAAGAGGGTTAAACCTGAGAAGAAGAGGTAGAAGATCCGGATGCAAAAGAGTAAGAAGAAGTGATTGATCAAGATCAACTACGACTGATAAGGGCCATTTTGAAGATCGAAAAAAGACCTAGAGTAGAAGTTCCTACTTTTTCTGGAAGTCTGAACCCGGAAGAGTTGATCAACTCGATCAATGAGCTAGAAGATTATTTCGAGTATGAAGAAATAGAGGACCTAGATTAGGTTAAGATTGAAAAAATGAAGTTGAAGGGCCATGCAAATATTTGGTGGAAAGAAGTTTAGTTGGAGAGAAATAGAAGACGAAAGGGAAGATCATCAGATGGGATCACATGGTGGAAAAACTAAAGAAGCAGTTCATACCAATGGACTATGAGTTAGATCTATTGAAGAAATTGCAAGGGTTGAAGAAAGGAAGAAAATATGTGAATGAATACACAGAATATTTTCACAAGATGATCATCATAATGGGCCATGTAGAGGCCAACAAGGAGAATGGAGCTAATCCTGGTCAGAATGACCACCATTGAGGATGTGTACCAATTTTCTCTGAGAGTTGAAGAGAAGTTGAACAAAAGATTTGACAACAAGCAAAAAGGATGAGGAGGTCAAAGTGGAAGGGGTAGTGGAAGATTTTCTGGAAGCCGAAACGAGGATGAGAAGAAAAATGAATATGTGGGTACCAGCTGAAGCTAGAAGAATGATAACTTCTATTGCCCTCATGATCAAAATAGTGGTGATGAAAGAGGTAGAGGACAAGGAATATTTGGACAAGGACCCAAAAGAGGTTGTTTCAGAGGGACTTGTTTCTTGTGTGGTGAGGAAGGGCATCGAGCCTATGAATGTGCACAACACCAAGGAAGGATAGACAAAAGGCTGGAAGGCCATGAAAGGGTTGCACATGTAGATGAGGAGGCCCAATCCAAGAATTTAGGTGATGTTGGAAGGGGAGAAGCCCTGGTGGTTAGAAGAGCCCTGGTGACTGAAGAGAAGGAGCAATAACAAAGGAAGAATTTATTCCACACAAGGTGCAAGTGTGAAGAAATTTTTTTTTATGTCCTTATTGATAGTGGGAGCACCAATAATTTGGTGTTAGAAGAGATGGTTAAAAAGGTGAAGCTGAAGAGGGAAAGGCATCCACATCCATATCAGATCGCCTGGTTGCCAAAATACCATAAAGTTCTGGTCAATAAGCAATGCCTGGTGAAGTTCAAGATCAGAAGGTATCATGATGAGGTACTTTGTGATATCATCCCCATGGATGCATGTCACATGTTGTTGGGGAGGCCGTGGTAGTTCAATAGGCGAGCTATACATGATGGTCATGTGAACACTTATTCCCTGATGAAAGATGGAGTTTTCCATAAGTTCAAAGCCCTGAAGGAGGCTGAAGAAAAGGTATGCAGTAGTGATAGAATTTTTTTTGTTTATGGATGGAAAATTTTTGAAGGCATGAAGTATGAGCATATGTTTTATGCATTAATCCCTAGAATGGATAAGATAGTGAGAAGGTGCCAGTACAAGTTTCTGGATTAGTGAATGAGTTTTAGGATATTATTTATGATAATGTATTTGAGGGTTTACCACTAGTGAAGAAGATCACTCAATAGATTGACTTGATCCTTGGAGCCAGTTTACTAAATAAGGAAGCTCACAGAATGACTCCTACAGAAAATGAGGAGTTAAACTAACAAGTTCAAGATTTTTTGAGAAAGGGTTTGATTCAAGAGAGTCTGAGTCCATGTACAGTACCTTATGTACTAGCACTGAAGAAGGATGGGGAGTGGAAGATCTGTATAGATTCCCAAGCCATAAACAAAATAATGATAAAGTATAGATTTCCCCTATCAAGGATGGATGACCTGATGAACTATTTGAGTGGAGCTCAGTACTTCACAAAGATAGATATGAAGAGTGGATATCACCATATCCATATTCAAGAGGGAGATGAATGGAAGACTACCTTCAAGACCAAAGAGGACTTGTACGAGTGGTTATTCATGCCTTTTGGGCTAACCAATACACCGAACACATTTATGCAGCTCATGAATGAGGTACTAAAAGAATTTTTGGGAAAAAAAATTATTGTGTATTTAGATGATATTTTGATCTTCAATAAGTCACTGGATGAGAATTTAATGCATATTCGTAGAGTCTTTGAGGATTTAAGAGAGGAGAAATTGTTGATTAATCTGAAGAAGTGTAGTTTTGTAGAGAGGGAGTTAGTGTACTTGGGGTTTGTTGTCTTGATGGAAGGTCTTAAGATGGACACAGAGAACGTGAAGGCTATACTAGAATGGCTCACCCCAAGAACTACTACTGAGGTGAGATCTTTCCATGGTTTGGCCAAATTTTACAGAAAGTTCATTAGAAACTTTAGTAGTATTTGTGCACCCCTAACTGAAACAATGAGAGGGGATAGAAAAGAGTTCAAGTGGAGCACTCGAGCAACAAAGAGTTTGGACATGTTGAAGAAGAAGGTGACGGAGGAACCTATTTTATCCCTTCCCAATTTCAATAAGGTGTTTCAGGTGGATTTTGATATCAATGGTAATGCCATTGGAGCTGTTTTGATCGAAGAAGGTAAGCCCATTGCATATTTCAATGAAAAGTTAAATGATGCAAAGAAAAAGTATTTTGTGTATGATCAAGAATTCTATGCAATAGTTTAGGCATTATCTATTGCCAAAGGAATTTTTTTATATACTGATCATAGCACCTTATAGTACCTCAATATCTAGGGAAAATAGAATCAAAGTCATTTGAAATGGGTAGAATTTTGTAGAGTTATACTTTCACTTTGAAGAATAGGAGTGGGAGATCTAATAGAGTTGTAGATGCCTTAAGTAGGAAGAGGACATTGTTAACATAAATGAAAATTGAGGTGGTTGGGTTCAGTGAACTCAAAACATTATATCCGGAAGATCTTGATTTTGCAGAGGCTTGGAAATATTGCAAGGAGCCTATTATAGTTGATAGGAAAAAGTGGTTGGATTTCATAATCCAAGATGAAATTTTGCTTAAGGGAAGTAAATTGTGTATTTCAAGGAGTTCCATGAGTGACAAACTAATAAAGGAGAAGCACAGTAGAGGAATGGCAGGACATTTTGGTCGGGATAAGACCATTTCCATTATCAAGGAGAATTATTATTGGCCTCAATTATCACAAGATGTGAAGAATTTTGTGCAAAGTTGTAGGGTATTTCAGATGGCTAAAGGAGTGAGCCAAAATATAGGGTTGTATCAACCCTTACCTGTACCAGAGAGGTCATGGGAGGATATACATATGGACTTTGTTCTTGGCTTGCCAAGGACATAGAGAGGGAATGATTCAATATTTGTGGTAGTTTAAAAGTTTTTAGAGATGGCACATTTCATCCCATGCCAGAAGACCCATGATGCAGTACACATTGCTAACTTGTTCTCCAGAGAGGTGGTGAGGCTACATGGTCTACCAAAGATTATAGTCTCATATAGTGACACCAAATTTGTTGGATACTTTTGGAGGACCTTGTGGAAGAAGTTGAAAATGAAGTTGAAGTTCAATTTTGCACACCATCCACAGACTGATGGCAAAACTGAGTTTGTGAACAGGAGTCTGGGTAACCTACTGAGAATTTTGGTAGTGGATAAACCCTGTGTTCAACATTTTAGATTTGATAGAGTATCATGAAGGTGGTGCAGAGGAAGTACCAACAATGGAATAGCGTGGCATTCCAACATCTACTTCAAAGAAGGAGGAAATCGAATAAATCTTGGATATCTATGTGGGAAGGAGTACCAAAAATAGGCAGTGTGAAGAATATCTAGTGAAGTGCAGGGGAAGGCCTATGGAAGATTCTTCTAGGTTTTCTAAGGAAGAGGTTGACCCTTTGGGTTTTCCTCAACCATCTAAGACATGATGGGGTCAATTCTCAAATTACCCTGGGTGTATGATGCAAGAGCACCCAGTGGTGTAAGGGAAATTTGTTATCACCCAAAAATATCTTTAGTTTATTTTAGATTTTTGTAGATGTTTTTGCATTTTTGTATACCCTTTTCATCAACTAAGAATTCCCAACTTTCATAACTGCTTTACTGATTTTTTTGCTCAACTGCTATTTTTAGTAGGAGTGAATTTGAAGACGTGAGGAAACAAAAATTTAAGGAAAGCTTAAGGACAAAAAGAAGAAATTTGGAAAAATAATCAAGTCAAGATCATTCCCAGGTTGAAAGTTAATCAAGTTTCAATTTCTAATTTTTTCCCTGAAAAATTATTTTGAGCCTAGTTTGAGGCACTAAACGGTCTCATATGGGCCCAAAAATCATTAGAACCAATAAAGCTTGTTCTTAGCACTTTCTTTACTCCGAGGCTTTTCCAACTGTTAAAACAGTTTGTCAAATGGAGTCCCAGATCGAAAGTTATGGCTCCCGAAAGTTGGCACATTTTCAAAAATGTGCTAATTTTTGAATGTGGCTTTAAAATTTGAATTTGAATTTGTAATTTTTGGTGCCAAATTGCTAAAACTCATAATTCGAATGTTTTTTTTGGCTCCAAACTGATGAGGGGTTATTTATGGGCCAGTTTCTGATTTTTGGGGGGGATTCTTGGGGGAAAAGTGCATATTGAGAAAAGGGAACGTCTATAATTTTTTGTAAGGGCATGTATTGCAAGTCTCAAGGATTTGGGAACCTTTGCATGTAATAATTTCATTATTCTTAATACAATAATATCCTTTGGTTTTTGTGTGTGATATTATGTGTCTTAGGTTAGCATCCTCATCAAGTTCATTTTAAGGTGAAAATATTTCAATTCATTTATGCATTTGATTAAACCATTACATTTATTCAAGTTTAAAAGAGTTCTTCAGTTAAATTGTGCAATGTGTTTTCAATTTAAGAGGTGTATTCAATTTTTCCAATTAAATGTTAACATCATAGAAAAGATTGCATGAGATACAAAGAATGATACTTTCATTCTATATTGAGTTATCCATTCCATAATGTTTCATTCATTTTGCAAGAGACATACAAAATTTAACAAGAATGCATAAATGCTTGTTTATATTCATAGGGATGAAAAGAAAGATCAAGTGTCCCACACAAGCGGTGGGAACAGCTGAGTCAACAAAACCCAAGGAATGCACTATGCTACTGAAGATAAAAGGAAGAAAGGAACACATAAGAGGAAACATAGCCATCATTTCTTAAGGTGTCTTCAAGTTGTCTTTGTTTTTGTTTCTCCCTCCTTGCTTCTGTTCTCCAAGGGAACCTGCAGATGATTGAGAAAATTGAGCCCAGGTTATAAATCCTCCTATATGATCTATCAATAGTAATATAGAACATTGATCATGGTACATTCAATCAGTTGAGCAAATATTAGAAGTATGAAAGATGAAACAACACATGAACATTAAAATTATTTTTTTGTTTTATTTAACATGTTTTTTTATTGTGCAGGTACAGGAAAATTCATGTTTCTTATTTATTTTGAAGACATAATAGCATGTGGTGTGAAAATAGGATCCCACAAGGGTTGAGCCCAACATGCTTCCCCTTGATTGCAAGTGGGGCTTTGAGAAAATAAATACATTTATAGCGTTCAAAATGAAGCATCCAATTAAAGGAAGAGTGCACAAAAGCAATGCAAAAAAAATTGATTCATTAACCATACATGACCATAAAATTCAAAATGCAAACTAAAGATGATGATCACAGAAGATCAAGGAATCTTTCTCGAATTCTCAAAATATGTAGAACAAAAATTAAATGCACTATCTTTCATTGATTATTTTTGTTTGCATACAAATGTGTCATGTTCAAAGTTCTACTACAATATTACAACACTACCATATATCATTAACATGATTCTCACATTGATAGGGCAGCAAGTGGTACATTGTCATGGAGTGATAGTGAACATGCATACATGATGCCAGTCTACAAACAAGGAGTAGAATCTGAAGCAATTGGAGAAGTTTTAAAACATCATCAACAAGTATCACTTATTCCAAAAAAAATTATGCACTAAGGATCGAGACTCATATTATTTACATCATCTTTCAATGAAAAATAAAAATGCATGAAGAGTACAGAGAAAAAGTGTTTCCTTCAAGAAATGGAAGTACAAAGTGACTACAAACAATAAGGGGATTTTCATGATTTACAAAAGCATCATGATTGACCAAATGCAATCATTGCATGAAGTGAATGAGAAAAATAGAGGGATCATCATTAAAGCTACCATTTTTCATGCAATACATTTGGGAATGAAGTGGAGTATTGCATTTTGAGAATAAAAAAAGTAAAATCATAGTGCATACATGAAAAATGAAACCATTTTTATTTTTCTTGGAATATTAGGCTAATGCTAAAGTAAATATAGGGCTTCAAGTTAAAATGAAACAATAGTGTTTTTCTCATTACAAACCCGGAAAAGTTTAAAGCTTCGGCCTTGCTTAGAATAGCTTTCATTTTGGTTTCCATTCAGAAAAATAGAGGAACAATGTTGCTTTCTACACATTTAGAAAATGAACAAGGGATTTATGATGCAAAAGAAAACCTAGTTTCTATTTTTATACCCACAGCCTAGGAGAGGCATTTTTCTTCATAGAAGCACAAACCCACTTGGGGTTTTGTTCTTAAAAGTTCAAATGTAGAAGAGATAGAAAGGTTCGAGCCTGAGAATGCAAGTGTTAGGGCCCTCAAAATGAAATCAATGAAGTGTATGACCATGGCCATTGAGGGGTTACAAAACCAAAAATGCTAAAACAAAATGAAAAGAATCATTATCTTTCTAAGTTACATTGATATTTACATCGTGGGTCGAGCCCAAAATCAATCTCTTTTTACAGAAAAAGGATGAAACTAACATGGTATGGCTGCATCCTATGTACTGGAGTACACTTTTTTTTTGGAATCATGCTCAAATTGAGCTTATTTAAGAGGGAAATGCACAAGAATGAAAGCATGGAGCTTACCCAAGAATTTTGCGAAGAGGAACTCATCAAAGCTTGTGTGCCATGTCCTTCAAAAGCTCAAAGCTAGGCTTTCCATGGCGGCTCGATGTGGGGAATACAATAGAGGAAATAAGCATACTGAAATGAGTTAGGAAAACTACAGAAACCCTTTGAAATGGAGTCAAAGTCCCATAGAATGATCAAGAAACAACTTACCATCGAGTTGTAGAAGGATTTTCACCCCAAGCATGGAGGAATCAACTGAAAAATGTAGAGGTAATGTTCAAACCCAAGTTCCCATATTGGCTCAAGAAAAGCCTTTTTCTCCAAACTTGGTCAATGCAAATGATGCCAAGAATTAGGGATTAGGTTGGTTTTGATGTTAGGGTTTCAAAATTACCTAGTTCGAACTTAGGCATTTTATCACTTTCATTTTTAAAATTCACTAATGCCTTTGAAATAATATTCGACCCTTTCATACATGTCAACTTAGGTGTTAATGCCTTAGGTTACCTTATGCCTTATTTTAAAAATCAGATCAATAACCTTAGGTCTTCATAATTTTTCCTAAGTCTTGAATTCTTTAGGCGACCTTTGGTTAGGCATTGTATGTTAGTTGCCTTTAAATTTTTATGATTTTTATAGAAAAATCAAGTATAATAGGAGCCTATTAATCTGCATTAGAAAAATCAAAAGTCAAGGACTTGGGGAAAATATTAATTATTTCCAAAATAAAATCATATAAGACCTCATGCCTCATTTTTTAATGATTTTTACAGAAAAATCAAGATATGTATAATACTTGGCAAAAAATCAGAAAAAACAAATTATATTTTTGCCTTGTAAAAAATCAATCAAAATCAAGATCAAATTGAGCCTATTTTTGTGAAAACAAGAACTGTATGATATTGTAAAGAAATACTAAGACAATATTTCTATAAATTATCTCAATATATTTTATTTCTAAATGTAGTTTTGATAAAATTAGTGTATTAAATCTTTCTATTTCTGAGTTGAGCTCTTGGGCGAAATTGGAGAAAGATGAACAAGTTGAGCTTTATTTTTCCCGTTCTGAGGCAGTTTGAACCTAATTTTGAGGAGCTTTTGGATCTACCTTCTGGGGATAGAAAGTTTCTATCTTTTTGATGCAATGTGGTGTATTTTGAAGCAACATTTTTTCTAGCTTTTTAGTGGATCTTTAAAATGGATTAGAATTGCCTTTTCAAAGATGTAGTTGAGCTGATTTTTGCTATATTTCTATTGGAGACACTTGAGAGATATAAGTTTAGAGAAAATTTTAAGTTTCTCACTTCAGATTGATTGTTTCTTTCTCTCCTACTCACTAAGAGAGTCTTGTAAAATATTTCTTGTACTCATATTTTCAGCTTGTAGCTCCTTCAAATTTCTCAATAAAATAGTAGGGTTTCCTTTCTCATTTTCTTATCTCAAATTTATAGTCACAATTTGATGTTAACTATGATTCAAATGTAGAATCCTCTTCATGTCTTGTCATTTTAAGTTTGTTTGCAAGGGTTTCATATAATTCAGGTTGCATTCTATGTTCTGTTTGGTGAACCTATATGCAAATCATTGTTGGATTATGTGTTTCTAGGGTGGGATTGTGAGAATCAAATTTTAAGAGAGGTTGTCGTGAGTACAAAGTTATGAAAATTTTGTTTAAGTTCTAGTATATCATCTTTGGGTTATAGGATCTACTTTTAATTTTCTCCTTAACCCTTTCCTCTCGAAAGCTTTTAGATTATGTGTTTTTCTGGAGGGAACCAACCCACTTTGGAGATTTTCTCTCACTTGTAGATCACCCACAATCTAAGTGTGTTTTCATGTTGCAATAGGATAGGCAAGTCTAAGTTGGCTAAGGGTGCAATCCTGATTGCCAACAGTTTTTGGTACATCTAGTGGGACCCTGAAGACTTGTTTTCATGGTAGTTTTTTCAAATTGTAAAATATTGTCTGGTATATGAAACATTTTTTTTAAGCTTTTGGAGATTTCAAATATACCTTGCCACTCTAATTCTTGGTCTTATTTGTAGATTTAGTGTGATCAACATATGAGAAAGATTAAAACCAGATCAATTCTTGCTTTGTTTGAATACTTGCAACTCTCTCCTCCAAGAAGGAGAGGTAGAACACCGAGGAGGATTTTTGATTCAACAAGGAGGGAAAGATCCACACCTCTAGTTCTCAACTCTATAGTTTATGTCTAGAGAAATCCAACTCAGGACTGTATCACAATCATTGCCAATGGTGAGAGAGTTTTCCTTCTCACCATTTAATATGGGCAGCCCATTGTTGCTAGCCAAACATGACAAAATTTTGATTGCTACACTTAATGGGCTTCCATATTACATTGGCAAAGATCAAACCACTCCCATTGAACATATTCAGGATGTG
This sequence comes from Sequoiadendron giganteum, assembly GCA_007115665.2. Classification (NCBI taxonomy): domain Eukaryota; kingdom Viridiplantae; phylum Streptophyta; class Pinopsida; order Cupressales; family Cupressaceae; genus Sequoiadendron; species Sequoiadendron giganteum. Next base: position 125,184,541 of record CM021104.1, read on the forward strand.
GCAATCCTATGCTAAGTACGTAATGTGACAGAATAAAATGTGGCATTGAGACTATTGGCTACATCATTGAAAGGGAAATCCCTTTAATGGTTCAGAGGCCTTCCGACTAATTATATTGCAATGTGGGACCAACTCAGTGATGGTTTACACTGAAATTTTATGGATAAATAAAATCACTCATCATTGCTAGAGCAACTAAGCACCATTAAGAGGGCTCCCCAATAGAACATGGCAAACTTCAATTACTGATTCGAAAGAACATGGGATAAAATCCCTTTAACAGTAAAAACCTCACCAAATCATGCTTTCTTATTCTTTCTTAAAGCCCTAAATAGTGAAATCTCAGTCATGATACAATCCATGGGTGGGTTTACACTGTTGAATGCCTTTGACATTGCAATAAGGGCAAAAAATCACCTCATTCAAGCTAGGAAAATAGCCCCAAGGCCACCTATGCCTATCTTCCCCCGAAACACAACCGCCTATTCCTATGAATTTACCACATATAGTTGTTGTACCACCAGTCCCATTGATAGGCTACTAGGCTACAACCCAAGAAAATGCCATCCCAGACCTGACTAAATAGATTCAAGAGCTAAAAGGTATGATACAATCTTTCAACAAAACTATTAGTAATGAATTTATGAACCTTAAGAAGCAAGCTGTCCAAGAACACAGGCCTTACCAAGCTCCTTATCAGCAAAATCAACCAGGTAGGCCACCGTTCCAAAATAACTTCCAAGGCCAAAAGAGGAATTTTAATGCTAAGCCTTTCTAGCCCTACAACCTCAACGCTTATATTTCTTCAAAAGAACTTGTGTCATAAAATAATATGGCACAATAATGAAATTGGTGCTATCCATGCAACCAACCACACAATCAAACTGTATGCATGAACAAGGTAAGGAACCAAGCTCTTATGGTGTAGAATAACTATGTTTTTTTGGAGAATTTATCAAACTAGAGCATGGAACAACAAGGTAACTCTAAGGTTGCCTTGATGAACTGGAAAAACTCTAAATTTTTGTGGAGTGAGTCACTTTCAAGACTAGAACTAGTAGGATTCACCTATTGCATCCAACACAAGGTCAAAAGAGAGAGTTGTAAATTTGGGAAAACAAGCTGGAAATGTTCAATAGCAAGCTGCTAAGGTTGGAATTCACACTACCTCACCCCAGTTTGCTCCTACAACACAACCAAAACTGCGGATTCTACAGAGAGGACAAACTATACCAGAAAGGGAGCAGTCTAGAGCACAATCACAACCTTTGCAAAAGGTAAATGATGATGTTGCTGCTAAAGGGAAACAAAAGGTAAGCCATTTTTCTTTCAATGTGGTCGAACATTTTAAAAATGATACTATTAGCATGTCTATTATGGATTCTTTACACATTCTAGGTCAAAAGAGTTATTACAAGATTCTTTAGCTGAGCTTTCAATTTATGATGTTTCTAACCCAAAAAAGAATAGGGTTGTGCTTGCAAACAACTAAAAAATCAAGAGTAGGCAGCAAACTCAAGAGGTAAAACCCCCCCTATTCTATTTAAGCCTCATTATTGGAGATAATATTGTTCACAATTGTATGATAGACTTAGGTGCTAGTAGTTCAATCATGCCCAAGAGTCTATTTGATAAGATAGGTTTAGCCTATGAGACCTTGTCACAAGGAGTGGTGTAGTTAGATGGTTCTACTATTAAAACAATTGGAATCATTAAAAAATTAGCTCTTACAATGCATGATTGTCCCAATTTTGTTGTTTCTCAAGATATCCATGTCATTGATTTACCCCCTCATTTCACTATTTTCCTTTAAAGGGATTTCACTGCCAAGCTAGGAGGGTTTTTATCTTTTGATTCTAGACCCATTTGTTTTTCAAAACCAGGTATGGCACAAAAGTAACCATAAAGTATGAAACTCTAGCTAAGGATCATATTGAGCCATATGTCCCAAGCCCTATCAATGCTAACCTGTACATCACTAATGGGTTGGAGAGTCAATCCATGAATTTAGACCCCAACACACCCAATGAAGAGGTAAACCTATATGAGTGGGCAACCCAAAAACATGATCTTGACCCTTTCAACCACATTAATGAAGTAGGCTTAGGCATTTATATGATCCATGAGCCTGATATAGTAATTCCTAATCTAGTCAAGGACCTAAAGTAGACTAAACAATAAGAAAACAAGCTTTGGAAGTTGTATTTTGATGGTTCAAGGAGTAGAATGGGGTTCAATGGAGGAGCAATGTTTATTTCACCCAAAGGAGACAAGTACTATCCAGTTTTAAGACTTTCCTTCAGTGTTACGAATAATATAGTTGAGTATGAAGCATTGATTCATGGCCTAAAATGGGCCCAAAAAAGAGGTATCAATTTTTTGCAAGTCTATGGTGACTCAGAACTGATTGTGTATCAAGTTAGGAACTTAAATGCTACAACGAATGATTTAATTAAGAGATATAAGCATCGAGTGTGAGAATTAATAGAATATTTTGATGATTTTAACTTTATTTTGATTCCTAGGAATGAAAATAAACATGTAGAGAGGTTTTTTGCCATAGGAACTCAATTTGATATTCCAAATGATACTCATAATGTGGAGTTAAAGCAATATGTAAACATTTTTCTTAGACCTTTTGTGCCTGATAATATTGTGGTTTGGTAGGTTTTTGATAGTGATAAACAAATTATGAGGTTCTTCATTGTTGAAGCTAAGTTTGCAGAGGAAAACCAACAAAAATGGTAGCAACAATATGACAACCAGGTCATGCAACTTAAGTCAAAAAAGATACCTAAAGGGTTGGTGACATTGGAATCTACCTTCAACTTTGATGATCTAGCAAGAAAAGATAAATGAAACATGACCATCAAACTAGAACATTATGAGGCCATTAAAATTTTCAAAGGTAAGCTCCTCAAGTTGGGCAAGCTATCTACAAAAGAGGAGCAACAAGCTTTCACTCTATTATGTCAAGAGTTTAGTGATGTATTTGCATGGGAGTATAAATATTTCAGAGGTTTCGATCCTTAGTTAGCTCAAAATACCATCAAGCTAGAACCCAATGTGAAACCTATTCTAAGGAAAAAATAGAGACCTTAGAATCCTAAGCATGAACATCTAATGAAGGCTGAGTTGAATAATCTAATTGAAAGAAATATAATTTTCCCTATTAAAAAAACTTCTCGAGTCTCTAACCTAGTTTCAGTTAGAAATAAAAAATGGGGAAATTAGACTTTGTGTTGACTTTAGGGATTTAAATAAAGCTTCCCTTAAAGATCACTACCCGCTCCCTTCGATGGACCAAATTTTGCAAGCAGTGTTTGGTTCTGATAGATTTTCATTGCTTGATGGGTACATGAGTTATAATCAGATTCTGGTAAAGGAAAAGGATCAATATAAAATTGCATTTACCACTAAGTGGGGTACTATGACTTACAAAAAAGTGTCTTTCAGTTTGTCCAATGCAGGGGAAAATTTCAGAGGGAAATGCACATGACCTTATGAATAAATTGTTTCTTCTTAATTTAGATGATATCACGGTATTTTTAAAAGATGTTAATGAAAATTTTAAGCATTTGAGATATATTTTTTAAAGATATAGATATTTTGGAGTTTCTCTCAATCTAAAGAAGTATATATTTTCTTTCCATGAAGGTAAGCTCCTTGGGCACGTCATCTCAAAACATGGAATTTCTATTGATTCAGAGAGAGTGTCAATTATTCTTGAATTTCCATTACCATCACATAAGAATGGTTTACAGGGTTTTCTTGGCAGAATCAGCTTTGTGAGAAGATTTATACCTAAAATTGTATCTTTATATTACAACCTCTCAGAATGATGCTTAAGAAAAACATGGCTTTTAGTTGGACTAAGGAAGGTAAGAGGAGATTTGATCAAATAAAAGAAGCCCTTCCAGCTGCCCCAACTCTCATTAATCCTAACTATGACAAATATTTCATTCTATATTCTTTTGGAGGTGTTGACACAGTTTTTGCAATGTTATGCCAACAAATAATGAAGGTTTGGAATAGCTCATGGCCTTTTTTAGTCAAGTACTCCATGATCATGAGGTAAAGTAATCTTTTGTGGAAAAGAATGTGTTTTTAGTTGTTAGGAGCCTTAAAAAGTTCATACATGTTTTATCTAATAACAAAATTCAAGTATTGGTTGCTCATCCAACCTTGAAATATTTCTTACTTAATAAGGATATGAATGAAAAGAGGGCTAGATGGATAACAAGGGTTATGAAAATTGATGTTGATATTAAGGTTAATAAAGTTGTAAGGGGCAAGGGTTTACGTGAAAAACTTGCAAAAAAAGAAAAAAGTGGACTAGAAGAAGATTCAACCATTGCAAAAGTGTTAAGCAATGAAGAGCAAGCTGCGGTTTTAGTTCCTCAAATAAGTTGGGTGTAGAAAATGGTTCACTACCTACAGACTGGTGAAGTCCCTAAAGGATTGGATAGGGAAAAGAGAAGGTATTACAGATTACAAGCTATCCATTATGCTATCATTAATGATGTTTTATATAGGAGGTATTTTCAAGGTGTATTGTTAATATTTATTGATCCCAATAAAATGAGTAAGCTACTAGAGGAATTCCATAACGAACCGTTGGGAGGTCATTTTTCTGCAAGAAAAAATCCCAAAAAATTATGAGGGTTGGTTACTATTGGCCAAAAAATTTCAAAGATGCATTTTTTTGGGTAAGAAGATGTGAGAAGTGTGCATTTTTCATAGGAAAGTGAAAGCTTGCAGCTTTTCATTTGCACCCCATCCAAGTAAAACGACCTTTTGTCAAATGGGGTCTTGGTTTTATTGGTCTAATTAACCCACCTTCAAGTGCAAGCCACAAATGGATTTTGACTGCTACAGATTATTTTACTAAAAAGACCGAGGCTATTGCTTTGAAGGAAGCAAATGAATCTTCTATTCTAAATATCTATTAAGACTTAGTGTCTAGATTTGGTACTCCATAATCAATTATTTCAGACAATGCTTAACAATTTATTGGTTTAAAGGTTTTTGATTGGTCCGTAAAAATAACATTTTATTGAACACTTCCTCGAATTATTACCCATAGGGTAATGGGCAAGCAAAATCAACCAATAAAAACCTGATCAAGATCATAAAGAAGGCCATTGAATTCAATCAAAGAACATGGCATGAAAAGATAAATTTAGCCCTTTGAGCTGACAAAATAAATCCTAAGAGAGCTATTGGTTTCTCTCCTTATGTTCTTACTTATTGCAAGGAGGTCAAATTACCTATTTCTATTGAGCTTCCAACTTTGAGTTTAATCAGGTAACTTGAGCTATTAGAGGAGAATCCTTTGTAGGTAAGGCTTACATAGCTAATGGAGCTCGAGGAAACTAGAAAGGAAGATTTAAGAAGCTTGAGATTCATCAAGCTCAAGCTTAAGTTTATTTTGATAAGAGAGCCAAGTAAAGAGATTTCATTGTCGAAGATTTTGTCTTCAAATGGGATGAACACAAGAGAAAACATGGAAGACATTCCAATTTTCATTCAATGTGGGATGGACCATATGTGGTAACAGAGTGCAAAGAACACAACTCCTTTTAGCTATCCAAGTTGAGTGGAGAGGTGCTACCTATCCCAGTTAATGGGATACACCTCAAGCATTTCTTCTTAAAGATAAGTTTGGTTTTGTACTATAGTAGATTAGTTTGTTGATAATAAGTGCTTGGAGCACATTTCTTATCAATTTTATTTTCCTAAGTGTTGGTGCACATTATTTTTTGGCCACAAAGGCCTTTTAGGTTTCTTTTGGTTTGGTTTGGTTTTTTTTTTTTTGTTGTATGGGGTGTTGCAAGTTTCAGTTTCATGAGTTTATGAGTTTTGAGATGGATAGAATTGACTCCACACCCAATGGATTCTTTAAGGAAACTAATCTAATGCTTAGCAGGAAAGCATTCAACAAAAATCACCATGAATGTTACAATTTTTGCACCACAATTCAAATTGGCAGAGCTGATTAAATTAAGTTCATTTTAAGGTGAAAATTTTTCAATTGATTTTTGCATTTGATTAAACCAGTGCATGTATTGGAGTTTAAAAGATTTGTTTAGTTAAATTTTGCGACGTGTTTTCAGTTTAAGAGGGGCATTCAGTTTTTCCAATCAAATGTTAACAACATAGAAAAGATTGCATGAGATACAAAGAATAATACTTTCATTCTATATTGAGTTATCCATTCCATAATGTTTCATATATTTTGTAAGAGAGATACATAATTGAAAAAGAATACATAAATGTTGTTTTAAATTCATTGGGATGAAAGGAAAGATCAAGTGTCCCACACAAGCCATGGGAATATAGTTGAGTCAACAGAACACAAGGAATGCAATATGCTACTGAAGATAAGAGAAAGAAATAAAAACATAAGAGAAAACATAGTCATCATTGTCTGAGGTGTCTTCAAGTTGTCTTCATTGTTGTTTCTCCCTCCTTGCTCTTGTTCTCCAATTGAACCTATAGATGATTGAGAAAACTTTGTTAGAGCTCGGGTTATGAATCCTCCTATATGAGCTATCAATAGTAATATAGAATATTTATCATGGTCCATTGAATCAATTGAGAAAATATCAAAAGTATGAAAGATGAAGCATCACAAGAACATTGAAATTATTATTTTTCTTTATATAACATGTTTGTTCACTATTTAGGATTAGGAAAATTCATGTTGTTGATCTATTTTGAAGACATAATAGCATGTGGTGTGAAAATAGGCTCCCACAAGGGTTGAGCCCAACATGCTTCCCCTCAACTATAGGTAGGGCTTTCAGAAAAGAAGTACATTCAAAGTGTTAAAAATGAAACATCCAACTAAAGGAAGAGTCCAAAAAATCAATGCAAGAAAAGTTGATTCATTACCCATACATGACCATCAAATTCAAAATGAAAAGTGAAGATGATTATCACATATGAGGAAGTAATCTTTCTTGAATGCTCAAAATAAGTAGAACATAAGTTAAATGCACTATATTTTATTGGTTATTTGTGTTTATGTATACAAATGTGTCATGTTCAAAGTGTTGCTACAACATTACATCACTGCCATATATCATTAACATGATGTTCACATTGATAGGCCAGCAAGTGGTACATTGTCATGGAGCGCTAGTGAATAGGAATACATGATTCCATTCTACAAATCAAGAGTAGCAAATGAAGAAATTGGAGAAATTTCAAAACATCATCAGCAAGTGTCACTTATTCCAAAATATTCTATGCACTAAGAATCAAGAGTCATATTATTTATAGAGGATTTCAATGAGAAATAAAAATGAATGAAGAGTAGAGAGAAAAATGTGTTTCCTTCAAGAAATGGAAGTACAAAGTGACTACAAACAACAAGGGGATTGTCATGACTTATAGATGCATCATGATTGGTTGAATGCAAGCATTGCAAGAAGTGAATGAACAAAATAAAGGCATCATCATTAAATCTAACATTGTTCATGCAATACATTTAGGTATGAAGTGGATTCTTGCATTTTGAGAATAAAAAAAGTAAAGTCACAGTGCATACGTAAAAAATGAAACCATTTTATTTTCATAGAATAGTAAGCTAATGCTAAAGTAAAGCTAGGGTTTCGAGGTAAAATGAAACAATAGTGATTTTCTCATGAAAAACCCATAAAAGTTTAAAGCTTCGGCCTTGCTTAAAATGGCTTTAATTTTGGTCTTCATTCAGAAAAATAGAAGAACAATGTTTCTCTCTACACATTCAAAAAATGATTAAGGGATTTATGATACAAAAGAAAACCTAATTTGTATTCTTATAGTTGCAGCCTGGGATAGGCATTTTTCTTCACATAAGCACAAACCCACTTGGTTTTTTGTTCTTAAAAGTTCAAATGTAGAAGACATAGAAAGGTTTGAGCCTTAGCATGAAAGTGTTAGGGCCCTCAAAATGAAAGCAATGAAGTGTATGGCCACAGCCATTGAGGGGTTTCAGACCCAAAAAATGCTAAAACAAAATGAAAATAATCGTTATCTTTGTGAGTTACATTGATTTTTACATCATGGGTCGAGCCCAAAATTAATCTTTTCTGCAAACATAGGAGGAAATGAACATGGTATGGTTGTGGCCTAGGTATTGAAGAACACATTTTTTTTTTTTTCCACACAAAAGATAAACATTCTCTTTTAAATCATTCTCGAATCAAGATTATTTAAGAGGTAAATGCACAAGAATGAAAGCATGGAGGTTACCCAAGATTTATGCGAAGAAGAACTCATCAAATTCAGGATGCCATGTCCTTCAGAAGTTTGAAGCCAAGATTTCCATGGTGGCTCGAAGTGGGGAATTCAACAGAGGAAATAAGCATATAGAAATGAGTTAGGAAAACTATAGAAGCTGCAACCAAGAGACCTCATAAACCCTTCGAAATGGAGTCAAAGTGCCATAGAATGATCAAGAAACAACCTACCATCGAGTTGTAGAACGATTTCAACCCCAAGCATGGAGGAATCAACTAAAAAATGCAGAGGAAAATGCTCAAACCCAAGTTCCCATGGTGGCTTGAGTAAAGCCTTTTTTCTCCAAACTTGGTCGATGCAAATGATGCGAAGAATTAGGGATCAGGTTGGTTTTGATGTTAGGTTTTCCAAATGCCCCAATTCGAACTTAGGAAATTTATCACTTTGATTTTTAAAATTCACTAATGCCTTTCAAATAATAGTCATTCCTTTCATACATGCAAACGTAGATGTTAATGCCTTAGGTTACCTTGTGCTTTATTTCAAAAATCAAATCAATAACCTTAGGTCTTCATAATTTTTCCTAAGTCTTGAATTCTTTAGGAAACCTTTGGTTAGGCATGGTATGTTAGGTGCCTTTAGATTTTTATGATTTTTTATAGAAAAATCAAATATAATAGGAGCCTCTTAATCTCCATTTGAAAAATCAAATATCAATGCTTAGGGGAAAATATTTATTCCTTCCAAAATAAAATCATATAAGACCTCATGCCTCATTTTTTAATGATTTTTTTAGAAAAACCAAGATATGTTTAATACTTGGCAAAAAATTAGAGAAAACAAATTATATTTTTTTGTTGTAAAATATCAATCAAAATCAAGATCAAATTGAGCCTATTTTTGTGAAAATCACAACTGCAAGATATTGTAAAGTAGTATTAAGATAATATTTCTATAAATTATCTTAATATATGTTATTTCTAAATGCAGTTTTGATAAAAAGAAGTGTGTTAATTCCTTTTATTTCTGAGTTGAGCTCTTGGGTGAAGCTGGAAAAAGATGACAAAATTGAGCTTTTTTTTCTAGTTTTGAGGTAGTTTGAACCCAATTTTGAGGAGCTTTTGGATCGACCTTTTGAAGATAGAAATTTTCTATCTTTTTGATGCAGTCTGGGGCAGTTTGAAGCACTATTTTTTTAGCTTTTTAGTGGAGCTTGAAAATGGATCAGAATTTCTTTTTCAGAGATATAGTTGAGTTGATTATTCCTATTTTTCTATTGGAGACAGTTGAGGGATATAATTTTGGAGAAAATTTTAACTTCCTCAATTCATATTGATTGTTTCTTACTCTCCTACTCACTCAGAGAGTCTTGTAAAAATTTTCTTGTACTCAGATTTTGAGCTTGTAGCTCCTTCAGATTTCTCAATAAAATAACAGTGTTTCATTTCTCATTTTCTTGTCTCAAATTTACATTCACAATTTGATGTTAACTCTAATTCAAATGCAGAATCCTCTTCATTTCTTATCATTGTAAATTTGTTTGCAAGGGTTTCATGTAATTCAAGTTGCATTTTGTGTTCTGTTTGGTGAACCTCTATGCAAATCACTATTGGATTATTTCTTTCTAGGGTGGGATTGTGAGAATCAAAGTTTTAGAGAGGTTGTGAGTAGAAATTTATCAAAATATTGTTTAAGTTCTAGTAAATCATCTTTAGGTTATAAGATATGATTTCAGTTTTCTCCTTAATCCCTTCCTTTTGAAATTCATTAGATTAGGGGTGATCCCACAATAGTGTTTTACAATTTTTGGCCAAATTCGACACTGAAATTATTATTTTTAACTAAATCTTCACATTCAAGCACCTATAGCGGCTAAATCGTGAGGAATTTGAAGATGATGCAAACTAGAGTCTCATCACATTTTGTCTATAGATTCCAAAACTATTTTTTTCAAAATTTTTGGAATAAGATTGCACTTCTTTTTCCATCTCCCACGAAAACTGGTTTTTTTAAGAAAACAACATTTTTAAAAAGTGACGCTCATCGTATACAACATAACTTTTTTGTATGAAGGATAAAATTCTAATTTTTTCGAATTTAGATTTGTAACTATGATGTCTAACACTTTCAGTTGGTCTCATAGTTTTTTATTGAATATTTTTTCCTTAATAGAGTTTCGAAGTCAAACCAATTGCAATTCAAACATAGGCGAACTGTATACAACATAAATTTTTCTATATGTATCAAAATTCAAAAAAATAAAATTTAATGGATCAAGGACATCAATACCCAGCACGAACATATTTTAATTTTAATTTTTTTTATATTTTTCTATTTTTCCACATGTGCAAAACAAAGAGCTTGATTTTCGGTGAAAAACCTATGTTAAATAAAACTAAAAAACACATTTATAATAATACTAAAACATATTAAAATTATATTCATGGGATAGCTCATTTCGAGGACTACCATAATCATTTAAAATAAATTTTAAATCAATTCATTTGATCTCCCAAAAGGTAAATCAAAAGTGATTTTTTATCAACATTTTGATAGGTATAAAGGAGACTCATTTATAGGTATGGTTTAAAACTAGCAAGGTTCTATCTAAGGGGGTTTGATCTAAGCTAGTTTGATCAAACCCTCTTTAATTGGAATCCTTAAAATGGAACTTTTAAAGGCTTAAATCATTATATTTTCTAAAAATATGTGATTTTAGCAAAAATCAGTTCCTCTCAAAAATTGTAAACCAGCGTTGTGGGATCACCCTTAGGTTTTTTTTCTAGAGGGAACCAACCCACTCTGGAGATTCAATCTCACTTGTAGATTACCCACAATCTAAGAGAATTTCCATGTTGCAATAGGTTAGGCAAGTCTAACTTGGCTAAGGGTGTAATCTTGATTTCCAATAGTTAGTATGTGAAGAAAACCCTAACGGTAAGTTGGAGATGATCTGGACAGTAGAGAGAATCTTGAGGCAGAGATTATAGGTTGGTGAAGAAAGAAGACAATCAAGTATTGTCCAAGTATTGATTTTGCAAGTGATGAGTTGAGTGAGAATAGTCTGCAAGGGAATAGAGTGTTGAATAAAAAGATGTATAGGTATGTGCAGGATAATGATGGGCCAAAAAGTGGTGATATGTAAGTGATATGATGGCCCATGTCTCTGATGACTTTTTTTTACCCAAAATTAATGAAATGGAAAGGGTTTCTAAAGGAGATTCTCATCTTTCCACCAATATAAATTATCCTTTACTTTGAATTTGATAAATAATTATTATTCATTTTCTATTTGAATTACGACTAAATTCCTAATTGATAGGCTGATTGAAAAACATCTATAACTTTCAAATGGTATCACATTTTTTGAATCTAAAATATGCGTCACATTCTATGCTTTGCATACTATACGATTAAAAAGAAAACAATTGAATTTCATAATTTTTTGACCAAGGTCGGGTGGTTAGACACACGAGTTTTTATTTCATAATGTTGTTTGCTGAAAAAAACTAGTTTTCGAAGGAGATGGAAAAAGAAGTGCAATATGATTCCAAATGTTTTTTGAAAAAAATATATTTAGAATCTACGGACAAAATTTTACAAATCACTAGTTTGCATCATCTTCAAATTCCTCACGATTTAGCCGCTATAGGTCCCTGAAAGTGAAGATTTAGTTAGAAAAAATCAGTTCACTATCTAGTTTGGCCAAAAATTATAAGCCAGTATTGCAGGATCACCCCATGCCTTGTTCCGATATAGTAGTGAAATCCTTTTCTCCTCTTTGGCCCCTTCCCATGGGAATTTTTTCATAAAGCTCTCTAGGCTTGATTCCACTTTATGTGTGATTTGGAAGCATGACATGATGTAGATTGGTACTACTACTAGGACTGATTTTATCATCAATATTTGACCATCCAAAGTGATCCATCTATTTTTCCAAGCCATTGCTTTATTTCAACTTTTGTCAAGTGTTTATTCCCAATGCGTGCTTATGGTATTTTTTTTATTTAATCACTTACTAATTTAATAAGTTTATTATTTGTTATTAATTTTTAAAAAAATATTATGTTTATTAATATTTGGATTTTGATATATTTTGAATTTTCATTTAGTTTATTTTATTTTAGTTTTTAATTTGGATTTATGTTTGAAACCTATTCTTATTATTTATACATATTTTTTATGAAATTACAAATAATAATTAATAATTATTTATCATTTAAAAATTTAATTACGGTAGAATAATTCTATTTTAGATTTTTTATAATTTATATAATGAAATGAATTTCAAACTTCAAATATAAATTAAAATTTATAGAGTGAGAGAGAGAAGGTAACTTTTGATTAGTCGCTTGATGCCAACAATCCAAGTATAGCATGCCCCTAGGGAGTTATTCTTAGCGTAGCATGTAATTTGATTGAGGATATGATAATTCACCTTTAAAACCTCTTTAGTATACTCATTTCACACTTAGGATGAAAATAGAGAGAAAGAAAATAAAGAAGTGAAATAGAGAAAAAGAGAGGGAGACAAAGAGATACAAAGAGATAAAAAGAGAGATAGAGATACAAAAAGAGGTATAGATATAAAGGAATAAGTATGAAGAGACAAAGAGATAGAGAGGAAGAGAGATAAAGAAAGAGAGATTAGAAGAGAAGAGGAGAGACATAGATAGATAAAGTAACATAAAGAGAGAGATAAAGAGATATAAATTAATAGGAGACAAAGATAGATATAGAGGTCCAAAGATCAAGAGATAAATAGGGATAGCAAAAAATGGTAAGGGGAGAAAGATAGGGAGAGGGAAATATATAGAAGAAATGAGAGAAATGTAGATAGAGGAAGAGAGAAGGGAAAACAAATATAGAGAGAAATAGAGGAGAGAGGAAGAGAGAGATTGAGATAATAAAAAATATAAAGCTAGAGAGGGAGATAAAGATCTATAGATCTCTCCCTCTTCCCATATCTCTCTATAATATCTCTCCATATGTACCTCTCCCTACCTCTATATATATCTCCCTCTTTCTAACCCTCTCTATATAACTTCCTATCTCCATATTTCTATCCCTCCATATCTCCCTCTCAGTTTCTCCCTCTCTTGTTGTATCCCCTCTTTCTATCTCTATTTCTCTCTTCCCCTTATCTTTCTCTCTCTATTTCCATCTCCATGTCCATCTCTATCTTCCTCTCTGTCTATCTCCCTATCTCTATATTATTAACTCTCTCTACATATGTTTCTCTCTTTCCCCTCTATCTGTCCCACTATATATATCTCTCTATCTCTTCCTCTTTCTATCCATATCTCTCCCTCTCTCCCTGTCACTCACTCTCTCTTTCTATATCTCTCAACTTCTCTATTATCTCTCTATTTATCTCCCTATCTCCCTCCATCTCTATCTATTTATATATTTCTCCCTCTCTCTATATATCTCTTTCACTCACACACACATTCATCGCTTCTCCCTCCCTATCTCTATTCATATCTATCCTCTTTCTATATCTCTCTACTTCTCTCCCCTATCTCTATTTCTCTCCCTCCATCTACCTCCCTCTCTATCCATCTATACATATCTATCCTCATCTCTCTCTCTCAATATCTCTCTCTTACTCATACACACATGCACACTCCTTGTTTCTCCTTCCCTATCTATAGCTCTATCTTTATCTCTATCTCTTCATATTTAAATTCCTACATATCTCCCTCTATCTCTATCTCTATCTCATTATCTATCCATCTCTCTTTACCCCTATATCTTTCCCTCTCTATACCCCTCTTTATATATCATTTCCTATCTCTATCTTTATATTTCTCTCTCCCTATCTCCCCCTCTCTATATATTTATCTCTTCCATCTCTATCTATCCTTTTGTACGATCTCTCTTTATCTCTCCCTCTCCTTCTTTCCCTATTCCTCTCCTCCATCTCCATTTCCATCTCCATCTCTAACTTCCTCTCAATCTCTTTCTCCTTATATCTCTATTTTTTTCTCTCTTCCCATAATCTCTCCTTCTTTCTATCCCCAAATCTCCCTCTCTCTATGTCTCTCCCTATTGATAACATAACATGAGCCTATTGGTAATGGAGCCTTATTATCTTCCTAATTCAGAGGTTTTGGTTTAGTTGTTTTTGAATCCTTGTAAGTAGATGCATATTTTATTTGAAGCTATTACTTCTCCATTGAATTTTTTTTTGCAAAAACAACATCATTTTTTAAATAACCTACCAATTGATCTTATGTATATTACAAAAGTATATGTAAAAAATACACCAAAATATTCCCTAATTGACATTTCACACTTCTTTGGTGTACCCATACCACACAAAGGTGTGCTTGCTAGTTATAACTCCCTTTAATACTTCCATAACTTTCTTTCCACCTTGAAAAAAAAAATTCAAACAAAAACCATCTAATCCTCCTCTATATAATTATTTTATATATAATTAATCTACACGAACTTATTTCTAAAATAAACTATATCTTAATATCAAGAAACTAGATCACATGGATAACCTTCTCGAAAATTTTGTTTGACAGAGAGGGTCAAGCAACAAATTTAGAGCCTCCCTCAAAGCACATATTAGAAAAATAGTTAAAAGACTTCACAAATGAGAAGACACGTATAAATTGACGCTCATAAATCAAGGCCATGAAAACAGTCTGGCGGCTAGATTTGCAATTCGTCTATTCCATAGTCAAGACATTTGATTTAAAATATATCAGTCAAAGAAAGTGGGCTGAAAGTCAGAACTGTGGTTACCTGATTTCGAAAAGACGAGAAAGAAAAGAAATAGGAAAACGATTTAGGTGGCAGCCATTATGTTTCTCTGTAAACATGAATTCCGTTGAAAACACTAAGGATTGGTTGATTAGCTGTTCTTGAAATTGGCAAGATTTTTAATTAACATTTACAGTAACAAATTTAACAGAAAAAGACTTATATTATCTGGTTATATGGACATAAAATTTTCGTTTACAACTCTTATTCAAACTAGTTCTATTCTGTGTCGTACACGTAATAATATCTTTCTTCCTTTCTTTCGTTCTATGTATAGAATATAATCTGTTTATGTAGGCCATCACCTTAACCGTATGACATATTAAAATCTTTCTTCCAATAATTCATTCTACGCATAGAATGCACTCTGCTTGAGTAAACCATCACCTTAGGACACGTTATCGTAATCTTATTGAGAAATTCAAGTGATTATAAAAGTCAAACCCGTGATAGAAAAATGCCATTAAAACACTGATTCAAAGAATAGACTCTCAGAAGTTGAAGTTTGATTATGTGTACATATTCAAGACGTCTCTCTTATTATTGGTCAATTCGTTTTATCGGGTGACTGTTCAGGCACACCTCTTAACAACGCAGGCTTTAGTATTTATATGTAGAGACCCATTAAAATCTGAACTGTAATAGATCAAAGATCGAATCCGATTCTCTTCTCATCTTAATATCAATTCAAAGCAATGGAAACATATTACAATGGATTCTGTAGTAACCCTGATCCTTATAGTAGGATTCATTCTCCACTGGTAACTAGCGAGGATGTTTCCCATAACGATATTTATGAATGGGTATTGACATGGAAGACCTGCAATACGAGCTTTCTACTCTTGATCATACTTCTAAATCTTCCTGGAATTCGACTTCCACTGAAAACATGCCGACGCTAGAGGGGTCTGATAAACAGTCGGTTAACTCCCGGCCAGATTCTCAACATTCTGTTTATGCACAGACAGCCTTTATCGCATATAGAAAAGCTGATTCAAGCGCCAAAGCGGGTTCATTCAAAACCGGCCAGTCTTTGCACAAGAGATGTTTCAACCTTCTCAGCAAAATCGATGACAAGAGAAAATTAACAAGGCAAATATCAAAGCCAGGTGCTCCTCCTCCTGCTGTTGGTGCCCCTAGAAATAAACGATCGGTTAGGCATATGATAGCCGAGCGGGGAAGGAGAGTCGTGCTGAAACAGCATTTCTCAAATCTTTACTCTCTTTTACCTAGAAACTGTAAGGTATGGCCCTTCCATGGTTTTATCTCTTTTCCAATCATTGTAAATCAGTTTTATAAAGCTGACTGGAACTGTTCAGGTTTTTTCTGTTGTTCTGACCATTTCAGTAGTTTTTTTTTTTTCATTTTCTTGTAATGCAGACTGGAGCTATATTTTTTACATTTTTTTTGCTGCTGTTGATTTTGACTTTTAAATATGCTGTGAAACAGAATAATAAGAATTCCATACTGGTAAATGCCACCAGCTATTTGAAGGAGTTAAGAATTCGTGTTGCTGAGCTCGAACAACAGTGTCAAATTTTGCAGGCATCGATTCCCACAAACATCTCAATTAGAGACAAAGCAAGTAGTGGGTTCGAATTACACAAGCAATCATTCAATTCAGAGAGCACAGTTATTTATCGTAGCAAGGAAGTTACTTTGGAGCAGTGTAAAGAGAACCCCTGCCTAGTAAACATAAAAACAACCATGAAAACAGATCTGTTTACATGTCCAACCAGTGTGCTAATGAAGCAGTTAGAGAAATTGAGAAGAGAGCCAATTGAGGTCCTTTCTATCAATTCAAATACAAAGCCATTTCAGTTCCATTCTAACATTGTCGTAGCACCAAAGGTGTGTATTTGTTTGTATATCAGTCTTGAAAGATTTCTTTGTCTCAGCTTACATTTTTGTAAAGTAGTTGAAGACTAATGAAATGTTTCATTTAATATGTGTGCAGGGTCAGGCGTGGAGTATTTCCATGTGGCAAAATTTTGGCAACCTGGTCACGCAGTCTCTCTTCTGAAGAGCTCTAATGATGGTCATGGGAGATATGAGGATTGCTTTCAGTCCTATAAACAATTTCAATATTCCAAATTTTAAGTTTATTGCTAAAGATTGAAGAAGGTGGATAGCAAATAGAAAATTCCAGATTCAGCCATGAAAAAATTAACACTTATTTCACATAGAAAATTTGTCCATAAACCTGTAGAAATGGTGATATTTATTCAGTAAAATTTGTACAGGGAATTGCTCTTCTCATAACTAGCATTAAAATTTAAGTGGGAATGGAGCTAAACCAATCAGTCTTCGCTCATAACTACAGTGCTGTAGAATTCAACTTTTCAATCAATTCTGTACAACAGCATTAAAGTCAATGCCTATCCGTAATCGGGCTCTTCTAATAACTCTACTTTGGTTACGGATAATGTTTTCAACTAAATCTTGTTTCAATTCCAAATATTAATTAGTCGATAGATTACATATAATTCAATTTTCAAATAAATTTTATGTGAGAAAACAAGTTTTAGCTATTGTTTAATGGTAAACTAACTGTTATTTAATAAAAGCTTTCAAAATATCAGATGAAAGTCTCTAAAATCGAACTTATACATAAAAGCAAAATAAAAATTGATTTTCCAAGTGAATGGGAACATTCTATTTTCATTTGCAATATTTTATATCAATTTAATGGCAACTTTCTTTTTCTTCATTTGCATTTACTTTATGTTTTAAATCTATATGCAAATATTTCAAAATCAAATAATACTTAATTTCTTTAAAGAATTTTTCTTACATTTGTCTAAGTTTATTTCATTCCATTATTTAGCACGTATTATTAATTGTTTAATCCACCCACATACAACTAGAATTTGTACCACATGGCATCCATACCAACCCATGCACGAACATATACTCTCTAGTATATTAACATACATAGAGTTTTCTATCGGCATAATCCTTAAACCCCCTTTAGGTGCAAGTGATAGTATTATAAATTGCAGAACTATATTAAGGAAATAAATTACTTTATATGGACTAATTTTGGTTAGTAAATAAATCTAAATAATTGAAAGCATTTCATTTGGATTTATTTTAGAATTTATAATTGATAAGCTTAAATCACATAATTCACATAGACAAAGGTGAAATGATTTGAAACTTATGGATGTTTTTCAAACAATTTATCAATTAGAAATTCAAAAGTATTGTATGTAGAAAATAAATAATAATTAAATATTATATTTATCATCAAAAATACCTTATATTTTTAGAATTTAATTTTTTTTTAAATAAACCCTTTTTGTTTCTTCAAATTAGGATTAAAAAGTGTTGTAAGCATGAATTGTGAAGTCACAAAAAGAGGATGAAACCTCTAAACATCTTGGAGTATCTAACAAATCAGGCTTGAGATTTCCAAGCCAAAACCTAATTCATTCCCAAGCTACTAAATGAGAAAACATTTTTTTATAAGAAATAACATATATACTTTTTCAAACAATAGATATATATTTTCAAATATAGAATATGTGTTACCTAGAATGTTAAGTAATATATTCATTACCTACAAGTGTGCTTTACAAATTGAATATCTATTTTGTAGAAATAAATATTCATTTTAGAAAATAGATATATCCATTTTGTAAAGGCCCAAAAAAATCCCAAAAGAACTGGGAACTACTCAATAGATGTCCATTTTGTTATAACGTATATTCATTTTGCTTCTATATTACCAAACCAAAATTAATTTTTATCAAACCCATAAAAAAATTCAAATATTCATTTTAAGATTTTGGCTAGGTAAAAATGCATTTTTTTCTTATTACCACTATTTGGCCCATCATGATCCTACACTCACCTTAAGGTTTCTAAGGTAGATTCGATTCTAAATTTATATTTTTAGAATGCATATTTTAACTATGTGCCAATCTATGGGAATTGTTTCGAGCTTTATTTTAATGACATATAATAGATTGATTTTTATGGATCTATGTAAATTGTTACCTTATGGATAATAGCTAGAAAAATAATTAAAATAAACCTCACAATTGAATCCCATTCAAAATACTATAGTGAAGAAAAATCAGATTGTTATCACATACTAGAGTATAATCTTTTGTAAACCTAATAATGATGTATTCTTCTACAAACTCACTTATTATATTTTTGTGTAGTTCTTCAAAGATTGATCTCTAATCTACTTAGAACACAATAATTAGTAGTAGAAAGGATAATTTTTTTTCCTATTGATAAGTTTTTATGAATAACCCCAATGAAGTCTAGCCCCACTTGGTGAACATATTAGCTTCCACTACTAGTTTCAATGACATAATATGTGCATTCTCTATAAGTTACCATGTGACATATGTAGCAATTTTATACAATTTCATGTGCATTATTGAAAATGGTGTGCCAATGGTACTTGACACTAATAATTATATGTAATGTAGCTTCTCTAGAACTCATGGTCTATCCCAAATTTTCAATGAAACTCTTCTAGAACCTTAGTTTCCTATTTCTAGTTTAGAAACTATAGGTAAATCCCCTAATGATTCCTCCTAATTAGGAAATTTGTATCTATTTTATCCTTAAGCATCTTATTTTATTCGAATTCATATCATTTTGGTACCTTTGATGCAATAGATGCAAAATATTTTCCTCATACTATTCATTTAAAACTATATTATAAATAATTTATTATTGATAAATGACATAAGGATCAACCTTTATAATATTTTTACTCAACCCTTGGCCCCACATTATTTTTATGGGATATATTTTGATTTCAAATTATTATATAGTTGTAGCCCACGTTCTCTTATTTCTCCTAACTCATTTTTATTCAACATGGATTTTATAGTTGGGTCTAGAGCTATAACACATACTTTGCTCCTTAAGGTATAGTACCTAAACTTTCAAATTTCTTTGACTAGATGAAAGGCTTGTTTAAAATTTATTATTTCAGCTATGTTCCACAAAGTGGGTAATTCATAAAGGCAATAGGTATTTCATCAATCGCATCACTTTTTTCAATGAGTATGATATATATTGATTTCTTAGAAGTAAAAGAAAAAATATAAAACAATAATTTGCAGTCAAGGATGATTAAAATGGTATTTTCAAAAACTACCCATTTGATTTCATCATAATATTTTTCTTTATTAGCCCACTCAATCTTTACATCTTTCTTTAACATGGCATTTATGGGTTTGACAACTATAGAAAATCTTGATGTAAACTTCCTAACAAAATTAATCTTCACAAATATTTTTCTTAGCTCATTTATACTATGATGTAGAGATTTATAATACTTGTCCAATTATTTTAATATCAAACAAAATCTCCTTTCCTAAGATCATGTGACCAAGAAATTCTCCTTCACTTACCCTAAAGTAGAAACTCTTTAGGTTCAACATATCCTATTTTCTTACTACCTTAAGGACTTTCCATAGGTCTTCAATATGATTTTCACACTCTTTAGAAAGCACACTCAAATCATCCATGTAGATAACTATGAATTTACCTATAATTTATTTAAAAGCTACATGAATGGAACTTTAAAAGATACATCCAACAATGATTAGGAAATATGGCATTCTCTCATCAACAAAGTTTCCCCATTTTATTATAAATTTTTTCTTTCATTTATCATTAGGCTCCACTGTGACTTTGTTATACCCAATTAACCATCAAAAAATGACATCATTTGTAATCTATTCACATATTGTAAGACTTTATTATAAGAGGATAATGGACGATTGTCCTTTTTTGATCCCCTATTCAAATTTCTAATGTCAACATCTAGCCATCCATTATCTTTCTTATTAGAACCAAATTCACAACCCAAACACACAAAATAGGAAAAGAGAAAGAAATAAACATAGTATCAACACAAGAAGAGTCATCAAAAGCACATGAATCCATTAATTTTAGCAAATAAGAAGAAAACACTAGTTATACATCCACATATGATGAGCGTGATAATGAGAAACCACCAAATCCAAAAGAAATGGTAAAGCTTTATGGAAGACGTTATGAACTTTTGAATCAAATCAAGGCTATAACGGAAAAGGTTGTAATGATAGAGAAAAAGGTATCAATGTCCCTATAGAGCCTAACAAATCAGACCAAACACAAGGTCTTGGTTATTTTCCATCGAAAGAAACAAAAGCATCAAAAAAGCCTTCACATAATATCAACACTCTTACAAAAGATTATTCTAAGACAGATTTAACCTTGGTGCATCTTGAACTGATAGATACTACATGTGGGAATATCTAATTGCACATGTGATTTAGGTGAAAAATAGGCTAGACCCAAATGAATGAGTAAGAGAATCTACCACTAAAATTTCATTTCACACTAAATTACTACAAAAATATGTAATTATGAGAGCCAAAAGGTGCAAATAACAATCAAAAATTCTACCTAACTATTATAGCAACTATGGAGGAAGTTTTTAGAGCATAAAAATCTATGTACCTAGTCAAAAAGTTGTTATTTTTGAGCTATAGAGGACTCATTCACCTTCAGTGGTGAATGGGTCCTTTTAGGGATTCAGAAAACTAATTCCAAGGTCTTGTTCCTTGATGTCTGCACTCTCAAATTCCCTATTATCAACTTTTGGAAGCCTATATGTAATTCTATAGCTTTGGTTCCTTGATTTTTCACTTTGAATGACAACTTTTGTAACTTGACAACTTTGATAATCTTGCTCCAAACTTGCTCCACTTGATCTTCAACCTAAAAATCTGCAATCACACATTAGAGGGTAGAAGAACTATTTTTTTTTTAGTGAATAGGGGTTTGCCTTAGTCAAATCCCTTGTAAGTAATTAAACCAAATGATGAAATGAATTAAATGAAGCATGAAACATGCAATATGTAGTTGATGTCACCTTAGATGATATCTTGTGAGACAAATCTGCAAATTAACATGTAGTGGCCATGAAAAATGTAGATCTTAGATAATTTAACATGAGTTGAACAATGGTTGCAAGTAGATATTTAATTCTACATCCACTTATTTAGCTCAACAACATGAATGCATGCTTCAAACCCTTGACATGATGACATGACTTTGAATTACTATAATAGAATCTTGAAATCTGCCTTGAAATTCCTTATAAATGCTCTTGTGAATTCCGATTTTCTATAACTCTTTAATACTTTAAATAGCTAGGAGAAACAATGTCAATTTACCCCTTATTTATACTAAATTAGGAGATTAACCCCAAAATTCAAACAATTAAGGCCGACACCAGATTTGGAAAGAAACATTATTAAATTCTCGCCAAAATGAAATTGAAAAAGGGGGGTCTCATTAAGGGAGGACCCATTCACCACCTTGGGCAAATGGGCCCTGGCTGAGTTTACCAGAACCTAACCCCAAGGGATTAAAAGAGGGCTAAATACCCATTCTAGATCAACTACAAAATGGGGGTCCTATTAAGGGAGGACCCATTCACCACCTAGGGTGAATGGGTCTTGGCACCACTTTCTAGGACCTAACTTTTTCTAATGAAATATTTTATTAATTAGATTATGAGTGTTAGGATAGATCTTTGAGAGGTGTCATAATTAAAGCTTAAATTTTAGTTAAAAGGGGGTTAATTACTCCAATTACCCGTGATTAATTAATGACCACCAAGATAAATGGGAAATCATTTTATAACACTTTACAACACTTAAACAATGTACACATTGTGCAAATTTTATTAGAAAGGGGCCCATTAGGCTTAATTAAGAAAATACATCCTAGAAAAGTGTGAGAGTGTGTTACAACACTTTACAACACCCTTGCAAAGGATCAATTAAGGCTTCTTTTAGTCACATTAAGGTCCTAAATAGTGTGAATTTATACGACACATTAGAACACCACTCCAAGACATCATTGGTTCAGTTTTAATGTTAATTATCAAACCAAGTGTGAAAAAGGAGCCTTAGTTTATCCATTAGGTGATTTGTCTCAACGAAGTGGTTTAGTGGGAAAGTCATGCCAGTGTATGGGCTTATCACTATATAATGATAAATTCATGTTAGTGTATCGGCTTACCATGATACTAACCATACCAAAGTTATCCTCCTAATAAATTTCATAAGGCACCACAATGTAATGCTTTTGTAAATTCTTTTTTCATGTAAAAATTTTGTTAAAGGAGATTTTTCTTTGTTCATGTAATAGTCTTCATCTTAGGGAGAAATGTGCCTAATGTCTCCAATAGAGGACAAGTCAAAATTATCAGATCGTCACCCATGGGATGCTTCATTTGCATCATGCCATGTTAGTAGATCATACACTCTTGGAAAACATCAAACCCAATGAGACCACCAAGAAGAGGACACATCAAAAGAAAAAAGAAAAATTGCACCATGAAATTTTTCCAAAAGATGCCATCTATATATGCCCCCACTTTAAAGTGGATGTTACACCATCACTGTGAAAAATTTCTTTTAAAGTATCTAATGTTTTGATCCTAAGACATGATAGATTTCCTCAAAAAACCCTATGCCAAGTCATATGTTTTTTAAATAAGCTACGCCATGAAATAGGAAGGGTTGCCCCCACAAATACATAAGGGATCTATGGATTTTGGGTCAGCATGTTTGTGCTAAAATGTTGTCATAGAGCATGAAACTATCATCATTCCCCAAATACTCATAGAACTAGAAGAATGACACATAGAAAGAGAAAACAAAGAAAAGGCCTTTCGGGTCAACATGCAAGAGACCTAAATGTTTTGATGCCTTGTGTCATCCCCAAAAGGAAAATATTTTGGGTCAACATGGAAGAGACATGAATGTCTCGATACCTTACGTCATCCTAAAAGGAAAACACAAGACAAATGAAAAATGATTACGACATAGAGAAGAATGAAGGTACATATCGAAGAATGCACAAAAGAGAGAGGATACACAAAATGAAATGCCATGGGGGGTCACATTATGCACATGTAATCAAAGTAAGAAAAGTTAAAAAGAAAAAGAATAGTAAGGCACAGGCGAGTCAGCCAAAAGTGGGTTGTCTGCCTCCCAATCTCAGTCAGTATAAGTGGAAGGTGGAAAGATAGCCAAAGGGACAACACATGCATTACTAGGACAACCCTAATGCTTGCCCCCATTTTGTGCAAGGAAAGAATGAGCCAAGATAAGTGATGACAATGAGATCCTTTCATTAGAGAAAATGATTTGCAATAAGTGTAAAACATGTAATAGTGAGAATGTTTTAAGACTCTACAACTATTACATGACAAGGAGCAAAAGGGTATGTTATTCAGTCACTGGATGAAAATAATTTCCATCGAAGTGAAAATTGCTCAATACCAATTTGAATGTGTGACACTCATTGGTTCTATTTCCAAGAGTTTTGTGGTATCGATAATGTGAAACATTTGCATCACTAGGGTATAGTCTTATCTTTTCTTTCACTGGTGGTAATGTTATAAGTTCTTTGTTTAAGAGAAGTTGTAGTTTCCTTTCATTGTCAAGTGGTGGATAAGGGAAATTAAGTTTCTTTAGCTTGTAAGGCCTCTTACACTTGCAAGATTCACCAACTTCTCTAGATGGGATTAGGGCAGGAGGTCCTGAGATGATCTTGTCTTTGTTATCCTTATCTGTAGGAGGTATGAGTTGCTCCTTAGGAAGGAGGATATCTATATCGAGAGGAGGATCTAAGACAATCCTACCATCACTACGAAGAATTAGGTATTCTTTAGGATCACTTATGTTGAGAGCCTTTGGTTTCTTTAGTTGGTATTTACTCTAGGAGTTGATGAATTTTATGTTCACTTTTTGTATCACATCCTTGTTTGCATAAGATTGTGAATCTTTTTCCATGTCTATTTGAGGTTGATTGATGTGTTGGTCACTTTTTTCACATACAATGGTTGAATGTTTTATTTTTTAGAGGAGCTAGGTTCACCTACGATAGGGAACTTAGGTTTAACTAGTGATTCAATTTCAAGATGTAAAATATCAAACATTTCGAGTTGTATCGAGGTTGTTACATTGAAGGATAAAAGGATCTATTCGACTCAAGGTTGTTAAGACAATCATTTATAAATTCATTCATTCTAGCATCATCTTCTCCAATGATGTCAACATCATGAGGATGACATGCATTACGAATTGTGTGAGCATGAATAAATTAAATTTCATTAGGGTCATTGCCAAAAACATAATTTGAAACATCAACCAAAGAGAACAAGGACTTCCACACATTGCCTAAACAGTTTTCCATTTTCATAATTTCAGACCTTAACATTGTAATTTACTTATTAAACAATGCAATAAGCTGAAAATTAAATATTTTGATGCAATTTTGAAATTTTAACAATGCACTAAAATTCATCAATTTAAGCTAAATACAATGAAATTGATGGAACAAAAAATCAGGAAACTAAAACTGAAAGGTAACAGCACCAAAAAAAAAGATAAACACTAAGATTTTAATGTTTTGAAAATATAGAGCAATAGCTAAAAAGGACTCATTCACCAGTAAGGGTGAATGGGTCCTGGTTAGATGTTTCTGAGATTTTTCTATGAATTTCAGAGTGAATTTTGATGGTTTTTCAGTTGCAGAAGGTTCATATCAGACCTGATTAGGGACTCATTTGCCAGTAAGGGTGAACGAGTCCTAGTTAGGTATTTTTACTCTATTTTTTAATAATTTGAAAGTTCTTAGTTATATCTTTCAGCTCCAGGTCTGAGACAGTGAGCTTCAGCTTCGTATTTTTCAAAAATTTAATATAAAAATGTAATGAAAAGATGAAATGCAAGACCTAGGTTGAAATGCAATTTTTTTTGGATTTTCAAATCCAATTGTATGAGATGCAAAATAACTGATTTTTTTTTTTTTTTTCAGATTTAGAGAGATGGAAAACAATGCCAATCTAAACCCTATATGATTTGCAATATTTTAATGCAAAACAAGTAACCCTAAATGAGATCTTAATTCAATGAAAATCTAAATGCAAATGAAAGCAAGATCTAACTTAATATGCAATGAGATACTTCGAAAATAAGAAAATTGCAATATTCAATATGTTGGGTTCACCATTAATGATTAGGTGACAAATAGGGTAGACCCAAATGCATGAGCAAGAGGATCTACAACTAATATTTTATTTCACACTAAATCACTACCAAAAGATGTAATAATGAGAGGAAAAAGGTGGAAATACCAATTATAAATTCTACCTAAATATTATAGCAACTATGGGGGAAGTTTTTAGAGCATAAAAAGCTATGTAATTGGTCAAAAAAAAATTTCTGAGCTATAGAGGACTCATTCGATTTCAGTGGAAAATGGGTCCTTTTAGGGATTCAAAAAAATAATGTCAAGGTCATGTTCCTTGATTTTTTCACTCTCAAAATCCCTATTATCAACTTCTAGAAGCTTGTATGCTATTTTGTAGCTCTGATTCCTTAATTTTCCACTTTGAATGACAAATTTTGCAACTTGGTCCAAATTTGATAATCTTGCTCCAAACTTACTCCACTTGATCTTTAACCTGTAAATCTGGAAACACACATTAAAGGGAAAAAAAACTTGTTGTTGATTAGTGAATGGGGGTTTGCCTCTGTAAAACCCCTTGTAGGTAATTAAACCAAATGATGAAATAAATGAAATGAACCATGAAACATGAAATAGGTAATTGGTGTTGCCTTGGATGATATCTTGTGAGACAAATCTTCAAACTAACATGTAGCAGCCATGAAGAATCTAGATCTTGGATACTTAAACCTGATTTGAATAATGGTGATTTTTTCCTCTTCTTTTTCATCTTTGGTAGTGTATGATTTGCATCGTAGTTGTTCTTTATAACATTTTCATGTGTGTTCCTTTGTGCTTATGTTAGTTTGTCATGGGATCTTGGTCTTGGGGGCTTGATAATCCCTCTTGATTTTTGTTGTCTCATCTTGCTAGAATTGATACATTGGAACCCCTCTTGATGCATTTTTGTCTACTTTAGTGTGAGTTTGAAGCAAGTTCATCCTCTCACTAAAGTGGGGGCTAAATAAAGTGTCATATATGGGTCCTTAGATATTTTCGCACTCGTTTGGGTCCTCCTTGTGGATTTTGGCTTAATGTTCCCTTGATTTAGTGTTGTAATGTGAATAACACATTCACATTAGGTCTTGGGCCCTTGAGAAATAATGTATTTTAATGGTGCCTTGAAAAAGTGTTGTGCAGTGTTGTAGCACACTTTCACATTTTTCTAGGGTTTTATCAATTAACTAAACATAATTTTGATCATAATTAATATTAATCTTGTCTTATTTAGAGTGTTGTTAAGTGTATTAATATACTTTCACATTCCTCTAGGCTTGTCATTAATAATTATACTTTCTTATGCTTTAATTAGCCTTATTTTGCGTCCACAAGCCTCATTTATTGCATCTTTTTGAGGATAATATCGACACTTATCATTGACCAATACTAATTCAGGTGTTCCTAGCTTATGTGGCCCATATTTAGTGTATGGCACTCATTCGCCACCTTAGGCAAATGAGTCCCTCATAGGTCTTTTTGGCCTTGATGCAGGTTTCACACATATCTAGCCACTTGTCATTTTTGTCCTGTATGTTATGTGATGGGAATCATTTTCTACCTTGGGCAGATGAGTTTTGTGTGACCAAAATTTAAATTTAAATCAAATTTTCGGTGAGATTTTATTCTCCTAGATGAGCAAGAGGATTCAAGGCACTCAAGGGTAGATTATCAAGCATTCAAGAGCACTATTCAAGTATCAATCATCATGTGAAAGA
Organism: Sequoiadendron giganteum; assembly: GCA_007115665.2. Taxonomy (NCBI): domain Eukaryota; kingdom Viridiplantae; phylum Streptophyta; class Pinopsida; order Cupressales; family Cupressaceae; genus Sequoiadendron; species Sequoiadendron giganteum. The sequence continues at coordinate 125,212,314 of CM021104.1, forward strand.
TTGCATTCTTCATGTTTGTTATTTTGCTAACAATTGTTATGTAGAGTTTATGATTCAAGCAAGAATTACATTCAATATCTATCAACATCAAGCAAGAATCAAATACCACATCCATTATAGCCATTTCAAGCATGTTTGCAGCACTTTATTGCTAAGGTTTGGTGAATTGCAACATTATCTTTTGTTCATTTATCATTCTCCCTTTATATTTTCCTTCATTTCAAGGTTAAATTACCAACAAGGGGGTTTGACCAAGGAAAATCCATATTCCCTAACCCCACAACATTTTTTCCTCTTCTTGTGTGTGATTTGAATGTCTAGATTGAAAATTTATCAAAAGGAAAAGTTGGAGAAAAGTTGTCAAATCTCTAAAGTTATCAAAGTAGTCATCAAGCATTGGAGAAGCTTGGAGAAGACCTATAGGTGGTATTTTGCAAATTTGGATCTAGAGACTAGTCAAAAAGAGCACAAAAGATCGAGAGACACAAAATCCAATTCAAAACTTATGAAAAAGAAGACGTGGATTGATTCACCACTATTGGAAAATGAGTCCCACTATACAAACCTAATTAATGTTCTTACAGATTTGGATACCCTTTTGGCTAAAACCTGCTCCATTGCATTTTCCCAGAAACTGGACTGATTCGCCTAGCTTGGTGAATGATTCCTAGTCAACTTCAACAACAAATTTTTCTATGATCCAAATCTCCATTCTACCTTATTCAATATTCTAGGTACACACCTTCAGTTTCATATCCTTTTACTGCATTTTGTTCATCTCTTTAGATCATTTTGCTTATCACATTGTGTTTTGCAACTCATTTGTCTTTTCCAAGTTTACACTTGGTGGTGAACCCCTCATTTGGCATCATTCAATCTCCTAGAACAGTCCCTTTGCTAGATTTCAATCTCCTTTGCATTGAAATGTCAAGGGTTTATTCTTGAGTGAAAGGTAGGAAAATTGAACTCTCTCCTTTTAGGTCTTGTTGATGGGTGTTTTGGCACACTTTCTCAACATAGGTAATGCCTAAGTGCATCAGATATCTTGAAAGGAAATATCCAACAACAAGTTGTTGAAAATTAACCCAAGGTCTCTTGGGTGTCAAGTCATGACTTGCATGGAATATCATAGTTGATTTTTGATGTGATCTTGCTAGTAATCACAAGGAGGACTTACCAAAGTTAGGCTGGAAGAAAGTTGAGTCTTTGGATGGAGTTCTTGAAATGGGAATTGGATGCACACTTTGTTGTAGATCTGGACAACGATCTTGAACTCCTATTTTGATTTAAGATTTGGCTTTGTAATGTGAAATGAACCTTAGCATAAATTTCTTATAGAAAAAGAAAGAAAAAAGGGTAGGGAGGAGAAGAGGTTTTTGGACCTGCAACTACGAATGAATAGTGATCATGGAGGTTTCTACTATGGACAACTTCCTTAAACAAAAATTTCACAGTTTCATGAAATCCGTGCTATCTTCTAAGGACTACAAATGTTTTATCATTCATTCACCATGTACATGCATGAACAAAGACAAAGTTTTAAAGTAGCTTTGAATTTAAGTCTAGACTAAGTTTACACAGCCATCTACCAGTAGCAAACAACCAAAATTATGGACTAAGAAGGCATCTACACAGATGAAATCTTCACAACCATAGAAAAACATTACTAAATATACCAAAGCTAACTTAAAGTAACTAAAACAACAAAGTAAATCTAACTAAGAGAAAAGAATCATGAAACATGCAAAGAAACTCAGAAATCCACCAAAGTCAATGTATTTCTATTAAAAAATTTGTAGCATGTCATTACAACACCTCAACTCTCTCTTGAAAATGAGAGGAGACCCCCTATTTATAATGTCCAAAAAGTAGAATGAACAACCAAGATTCACTACAAACTAGAGTTCTACCTACCCCCATAATATATTACATTTTAAAATACAATTTTGTCCTTATCCCTATTTTGTCTTCTAGTGGCCCAACACTCTAGCGTTTTGTATTTTTGCTGATTGCTCTTTTGCTGCAGCTATTTTGTAAGAAACTCTTCACCAATAATAGGGTTGCATTCTTGCTTCTTCAAAGCAACATACTCCATGAATTTCGTAATTACTAGCTGGAGTTTATCAATTTCTATGATTTCAGCTCGCAACACTTGGTAACTCCATTCTTTGGACCTGTCGGAGAGCTTTTCCCAGTCTTCATCATACTTGGCGGCGTAACATCTAAATAACTCAAATTGGGCGAAGGCTTAGGCAGAAAAATCATCAAATCAGTGGTAATTTGATTGGATATTTCGTCCTCCATCTTCTTCTGGAAGTGAGGCCTTATCTTTTCTTGATCAACTCAGACATTGGGCACATCATACCCCGTCAATAACTCTAGGTACCAAAGACATTCCACCCTAACCTCCTTGGCCCACTCAATGATTGGATCCACCTTATCAACCACTTGTTCCAGCCTTTCCTTCTGATTATCAAAATCATGTTTCCATACATCCATCAGCCAATGGTCATCTTTCTTGAATGCTAATTCTTTTTCCCAAGTCGCGCTCAACAGTTTGAGGATAGCCTCAATTTTCGGGTAAGTGGACCCATATATCCTCAGGAAGTTTGTACAGAACTTCCTTGTGCCCTCAAGAGACTTTTTCAAATTTAGGAACTTGTTTACTATCCAGACAGTGCGACAAAGGTCTATGTTTCCAATATATAAGACCTATCAGAACCAGCTCTCTATGGTCTTATCTAAGTTCTTTCTCCTTTCAATCTTATCTATTTTTTCCTTGGACAACAATTGTGGTGGGGCTGAGGATGTGGTAGGCTGCTCCTCTATTGATGACCATTGTTGAATGTAAGCTGTTAAATCAGCCAGTTGTGCCTTGAGCTCCTCCTTTGTAATTTTATCTTGTTGTATTAGGCGCACAACCATGGCAATGGACTCCTGGAGGTGATCTACTTTATGTTCCTTGGTGTCCATTCCCAAGTCAATGGTGGTGGTATTGTAACTTATTCCTTGTTCTCCCACCACAGGTGTAGCTACCTATATTGCTCTGGATCTAGAGAAATCCATTGTCACCTTTGATCTAATTTTAGGTTTCTTCTCCTTCTTGGTGCTAATTTGAGCTCAGGCCAATACAACCTTCAATATTGTTTTTGGGTCCTTAGGAGTAGGAGCATTCTTCTCTAGTTGCTTTTCCAACCAATCGGGCATTGAGGACTTTTCTTTGGGTGATTCTTTGTCACCCTCCTTTTCATTTTTTCTGATTTAAATATCTTTACCATTAAGAGCTTCTTGCTCTATCCTTGTATTCTCCTTTTCCTCACCATAATCCTAGATGAACACCGTGCGTTTGATGGGGAATTCGATGGGTAGGCATTCCTTGGGGCTATCTTCCCCTTTAGCGTCATTTTCTTCTTTTTCTTCATCATTCCCTTGCTCCTTGGGCTGCTTAGTCTCTGGGTTCTCATGAATTTCAGCCTCCTCTTCAGGCTTACCCTCTTCTTTTTCTTCTTGTTCATCATGAGTAAGCACCTTCTCATCATGCTTAGGGCTGTGGTCATGTTCCTCTGCTAGAGATTTATTTCCCTCTATTTTTGTGGTGGCAAACCTATCTTCAATTATAGGCTATTTTTCAGCCTCATTCTCTTCAATCTCTTTAAGCTGCTTGGTTAGCTCCTCATCAAGCTCAAGATCAAAGGTTTCTTCGATAATCTTTGCATCCAGATTCTCGCTATCATCAATGGAGGACTCATAGATGACTTCTTCAATTACTCTATGCTCATATACATGGTTCACATGGTAGTCGTCTACCTCCTCTTCCAAGCCCCTATCTGCCTCCATTTGTTGTCTATCCAACTCTTCAAAAATCTGCATGGTGGCCACCATTGTGAGTGGGTTAGTAGGAGGAGGAATTGGGAGATTGGTTATTACTTGGGAAATGGAAGCTTGCACTGTTGGATTTGCAAACATCCCCGAGATTTCAGATGGTACATTCTTCATATATTTAACAAAAGACTCTAGAAGGGTGAGGGAAAGCATTGCAATTATTGTGGTAGCAATTGGAAGGGAAAATTATGGGGACATGGATGATGAGGAAATTGGTGAGGCGGTGGTCGAGGAGGAGTATACTGATATAACCCATGCCACAAGAGAGGTAAAGACAATATGGACAGATATTTTTAGCGTAGGCAAGGAGGTAGCAACTGATGCGTGTGGGATAAGAAGGGTGGTTGCAACAACAGGAGTGGTTGCAGCAGCAGATGAGACAGGTGGAGACTACAGCTGATCAACCTCCATCTCCTCTCCATCATGGAGTGGATCTTCTTGAATTATAGGCATTTCAGTGATGTTGCCTAATTTCTTATGTTTCTTGGAAGGTTCTCCTTTTGAGGCCTTTCTAGCATGCACCTTTGGATTAGACTGCTGCTCGTCAGTCTCTTTTCTCTTCTTTGAACGAGTGAGTGGGGGGGACTTTTATGTTTCTCCCATTGATGTAGAAGCTACCCCACGATCAGATCTGCTTGGCTCACTTTTGAGCCCTTTATAAGTCAGGACGACCCCTTGTTGATTCAATCGAGAAACTTTCCCATCAATCTAAATCTTTTTGTGCGAGACTCAACGGGCTTGGTGAGAATGTTTAGGTCATCGACCTCTTTCTTGTTCCAATCAATCAATGGTAGTGCATATTAGCAATTGTATTATATTTTGGGTCTATCATAGTGCTCTCGTCCTCTTCCATTTGATACGGCACTAGGAACAGGTTCACCTTCCTCAAAAGGTATGTGGTCATCTACATATAGTGCCTTATTTTCACCTCAAAGTCATCCTTATAGTTGGTTGAATTCTTTAATGCTATGAAGATGGGCATATTCTTGTCCAAGTGCTTTCTTGATGTGGCCAAAGGGATACATCCATGGTCTAGTCGTGTGGATCTTGAAATGATACTCGACCAATTCTTTCTCTAAGTTTTAGGCACATTGGGAAGTATAAAGCTCATACATCCCCTGGTCAAATGTAAGGGGATAAGGGATCCTCGCTAGATGATTGCTTCTTAGGAGGGCATGAATGTGTCATAGCTCTAACAGTATCATCCAGTCATTAGGATATCAAGGCAACTTATTTGGTCTTTCTAAGAACCCTTGGGCACAGATGTATGTAAACTTAGGATGTTATATGAACAAGAAGGCATATTGTTTGAGAAAATCCTGAGCACTATGGGAGACTCTCCTCTCAAAGTCAACCCCGAGCAGCCTGATGAGATAACCTATGAAAGTAGCATTCACCCTGTAGTAGCTAATCTTTCCTAAAATTTCTGAATTGTAGTTGAGGGTACTTGCCATAGACTTTGAGTTTCCTGCCAAGTTGTTCATTTGGAACTCTGAAAAAATGACTGTAGTGCCTTCGTTTGGCCAGTGAGTACACCAGATAAGATGTCATGTAGAATTTGGAGGTCTTCTTAACATTCATGAATTGCTCATGGAAGCAATCATTGATTATTCCTCCCAAGTAAAATGTAGTATCCTCTTCTCCATGGAGAATCTGCCTAATGAAGTAGACCATCCACTCTTGAAAATAGGCTGTAGTGGGGAGGCCCATTACTTTTCTTAGTAGGGTCACCAGATCATGATATTCCTCAAAGAAATCACTATGAAAGAGCTCCTGAGGAACCTTCATAGCACTGTCCCTCTTCTCCTTGAGCCAATGTTGATTTATAAGTTTTTTGCATTTCATGGGCTCTTCATCCCACATTTTCTTGCACTCTTTTATAGTTAGTAATTCCATCTCCCCGAAGGTAGGGATATGGAAGGTCTTTTTTATTCCCAAGGCAGACATGTCAGCCAGCATGTTCCCATCTCTATCTACTATTGTTATGGTTTCTGGTTTATATGCCTCCCTACAAGCCATCACTAGCTCTAGGGCAACAAGAGAGGGAGGGAAACTGGCAACTTTAGCTATCCTGCTACTTTTGATCAATATTGCATTCTCTATCTTAGGGTTTAATGTAATCCTTTGTGTGAAGTCATCAATATCCACATGTCCAATATTAGTGTTAGAGACCTCTTTCCATTTGGTGGTGACTCTAGATTGCAATGGTTCCCCTTGGAACTGGTACCTCATTTGGTCTTTCTCCTCTTTTCCATGAGGGGCCTTGCCTATTTTCTTTCCTTTGTCCCTTTCCATGACCGCCCTCGAGGTTTCTGTACCCGATTCCATATATTCTGCATATAGAGGGAAGGTGAGCATAATCAATCATGATGACACAAATGTTAGCCAAATCCTTGCAAAACATCATTAGATTGGATAATTCATCATTCAAAAATCTAACATTTAATCAAAATTACCATCAGTAGTTCACTGGAGGGAATTTGGATGGTCCGAGCCCCAAAGGCTGGACTTCTCTAGTTAGAATGTTGTTTTGAAGGGAGAACAGGGCAGGGCAATTCAGATAGTTTCTCCCGACCTTAGATTTGGACGATTTAAAATGTTCATGTGGGAGATGGTCCAATTTAAGCATGTGGGTCAATGTTTTTTTCTAGATTGGAAGGAATTTGGACCATCATTGGGACACCTAAAGTCATAAGGAAGGAAAATTCTCTAGTGTTTGTCATTTGGAATGGCTTTGGTGAAATGGCATTCTGAGGGTGGAGTTTCAGGGTCTGGAACCCATGAGGCTAAAGGATGACTAGTCATAACTTAATTGTTTGAGGTGATCAAACCATGAAGACCGAGGAGCCGTTTGAGGATGGTTGTTTAGAATGGCGGGTCATGAGAGGAGGTCCGGTGGGAGCAACCCGACGGACCAGACCACGGCATGGATTTTTCCTCATGTTTCTTCATTGAAGTCTTCGTGGAAATTGGAGTATCGGGGCCCAAAGGACGAAGGGGCGGTCTCCATTTACCCTTTTGATGGTTGAAACGGGACAAAGTCCCGACGGTGGAAGTCTGATGGTCGAGGCCCGGAGGCCGGAAAGTAGTTGTCTAGTGGCTGTTAGAAATGGACAAATCACAATGGAGGTCTGGGGAGGGAACTTCGTGGGTCAAGACCCAAAAATAATTTAGGACTCGTTTGTTTTCTTTAACCCCAGCGATGAACAGAGGGGCGGGCTCCGAGGCTCAGGCAGACAGGGCAGAAACACCGTTTGGAATGGCGAAAGGGAGACGACATCCCGAGGATGAAATCCTAGGGAAGCAGACCCAAGGGAGCATCCCATCATTTAAAGTTATGTTTTGTTTGGTTTTTTCAATCGGCAAAGGGAACCCTCAGACTCGGAGGGCGTGATCACCTTGCTTGAAGAATCGCGTCGATGCAAAGAAGTTTTGTGTTCAATTATTAGGTGATTTGAGGGCTTTTCTAGGAATTTTATCATATGGATTTTGTAGAACTATCCTTCCTCTATCCAATGAAAGCAATTTTAGCCATTTCCATCCATTATTTAAACATGAATTCATCAAAAAGTGTAATGGGAGGGTGGATGGAAAACCTACCTTGGGAACCTGATGAATGTCACTGATGAATCTGCAAGGAACAGTTGAGGGAAGCAGCGGGCGTGAAGGTGGCAATCGACAAAGGCTGGGAGGTCTTTGCAACTGCTTTGAAATTCCTAACATTTTAAAATGATAGGTCGGCATGGGGTGAACCCACAAAAGTGGTTTACAATTTGAGTGAGGAAGGAAAACTTCCAAAAAATGCCCCCACTCAAAAAAAATCATTTTGGGGGGTTCGAGTGAACTATAGGTTTGAATGAACCCTAAAGAGGTTCACTTGAACCAGGGTTCAAGCGAACCCCTTTGCATGTGGTAACTCACAATTCCCATTGTGGGAAGGGGGTTCACTCGAACCCCCCTTTTCCTACCTTCCCACCCTCTGACACAAAAAAACTCCAGATTTTTGCCCTTCGAAGCTCGAGTTGAGGATGAAAATGGAGGAGACTTCACAGACCCAATTGGAATATGGTAGTCCTTAGAACGGGCTATCCAACGAATATATTTTTAATATGTTTTGGTTTTATTATGTATGTGTTTTTTAAGTTTTATTAAACATAGGGTTTTCTCTGAAAATCAAGTTCTTTGTTCTGCACATGTGGAAAAATAACATATTATCAAAATAAAATTTTCAAAAATATGTTTGGGCTGGGTATTAATGTACTCGATCCATTAAAAAAAAATTGAATTTCGATACATACATAAAATGTTATGTTGTATACAGTTCACCTATGTCTTAATTGTAATTTGGTTTGACTTCGAAACTTGATTAAGGAAAAAATATTCAATAAAACACTATAAAACCAACTAAAAGTGCTATATATCATAGTTAAAAATCTAAATTTGAAAAAATTAAAATTTTATCCTTCATACAAAAAAAATTATGTTGTATACGGTGAGCGTCACTCCTTGAAAATGTTGTTTTTAAAAAAAACCTAGTTTTCGGAGATGGAAAAATAAGTGCAATCTGATTCCAAAAAAATTGAAAAAAAAATTTAGAATCTATAGACAAAACATCAAAAATCACTAGTTTTCCTCATTTTCACATTCCTCACTATTTAGCCGCTATAGGAACTCGAAAGTGAAGATTTAGTTAAAAAACAATAGTTCGGTGTCTAATTTGCCCAAAAATTGTAAACCAATATTGTGGGATCACCCCATGGTTTATTTATATCCCTGAGTTCATTTGATGCACCTAATTAATGCAAGTATAGTGGGCCAAAAGGTTGGTGAGTTCAAATTTCAGGACGACAGTGGGAGGTCCGGAACTCGGAGGCGGGAAGGATGCGAGCTCAAGGTTGTTTGAAATGCCAAGAGAAAACCCAGCAGCGAAGAGGAGCCCAGGGCCCGAGGGCTAGAAAGACGTGGTCCAGTGGTTGTTATAAATAGTGAATGCATGAAGAAACCTTGGGCAGAGAAATTCGATGGACCAGACTCGGAGCAGACGAAGAACGATTGGTTGCAGCATAAGTTGTGAAACGACGAGCAAGGAGTCGGGCCCCAGACACTAGAAGGACATAGGCCAGCGACTGTTTGAAAGAGTGAAAACAACCCAAAAATCCAACAAGGGAAACCCGAGGAGCCAGGCCCACAAGGTCCCACAACCACCTGGCAAAAGGAAAAGTGCCAAAGGAACTCCGTGTGGATTCACGACTTAGAAAATTTTGAGGGGGGGGAACATGGTCAACTTAAGATGAGACTTTGAATGCACGCTGACCATCCAGGACACCAAAATGGGGGTACGCAAAATGAGGTGGTGATAAAAATGACCCAACAAGGCAAACAAAAGAGAGGGTCCCCATTCTGAATGGGGCATGTGTGTTGAGGGCACAATAGGTCCAAAACCCTAGAAGTGAAAAAGAGAAGCCCACAATTTTCGTGTTTTCATTTTGGTGAGCCTGTAGTTAGAGCATCATAATTCTGATTTGGAGTGCATTTACATCCTATATTTAGCTTACATTATCATTGCATTAGGTTTTGCATTATAGGGTTTCAATTTTTGCATTAGTGAAAATATCAAATAACTTGCATTATTGCACTTAATTTCATTGAAAATTAATAAATTTCTGCATTTTTATCTCATATTTGCATCAAAAACCATAAAAAGCATAAGATTCAATTCAAAAAAATTGAAAATTTTCAAAAAAAATAGTACTTCGACTCATTCACCACCTTGGACGAATCAGTCCCCTTGCATATTTTTTACTTCATTTTCTAGCATTTACAATTTATTTTCTGAGTTTTTGTTTGTTATTTTTGCATTTCAATTTTACTTTCCTAAATTTTAGTTATAAGCATTTATTTCTAATTAGTTTACATTTCATTTGCATTAAACCCCGCATTTAGTAGCCTTTGTGTGAGTGTCTGGTGTCCTATTGCTAATACCATAGTGAGAAGAAGTTTGAGACTCATGTCATCCTGCAATAGCACAATCATTGTGGATCTTGGCTTATTGAGAGCTTCCACTCCTAGTATTGAAACTAGTACACTAGGCATGGATAACACCCTTAGCAACTCTTTGCCTTCAAGTAGAATGCAAGTTGAACTAAGGAATGCTAACATCCCGCAAGAAAAAATAATCCACATTGATGAGAACCTAGTTAACTTACAACATCAAATAATCCTTGAAAATATTTCAACTAATATTAATCCTACCATAAAAAACATTCACCATATGCTTGAAAGTGAAGATGGTCTTGAATTTTTGAAAACATAGTGAAAATATTTGGCAAGCATCTTCCCTCAACCACTAGTTGTCCTTTACCAACAAGCAATATTATAAGCCAAGGAGGAACTCAAATTCATCCTCCCACAACAATATCCTCAATCTCTACCAAGACCCTTCCTCAAGTCAAAACAATAATGCAACAAGGTAGTAAAGTGATTCCTTCTCTGGGTATTCTTGCTAGCATCCCTAGTTCCTATGTGGCATCCCAAGTTATATCTCCTACCTTACCACCTATAAGTATTTCATTCACTTGTCCTACAAACACATACACTCCATCACCACTTTCACTTCCATCTTATAACACAGTCAATGACCCTCTCATAACTCAACTTTTCCAAACCATGTCATCCCTGCAAAAAGAAAAATTCCATGATCAACCAAAATCAAAATGGCCCACCCACATATTGTGTCAAAATAAGTCCATTATCCTTGGAGATATTATGAACAATGATTCCACAAGGTGTAGAGGTTCCTAGATTTGAGAAATATGGAGGGAAGAGAGATCCTTCTAACCATGTTAATGCCTACACTACCTTATGTAGTGACTTCATTCTTGATGATAAACTTTTCGCAAAGCTCTTTCCTAGGACCTTGAAAGATACCACCTTGGAGTGGTTCTCTTCTTTACCGAATAACTCAATTCATTCATTTGATTAAACTGTTGAGGCATTTATAAACCATTTCCAAGTGCATATGACTCCCAATATGACCTTGGACGACTTGATGAGATGCAAGAAAAAGGAGAAAGAAAAGATAATTGAATTTATCTCATGTTATCAATTGCTTTATTCCCAAGTCGATGTCGAGATCCCCGACCCACACCTTCAAAAGATGTTCATAGAAAATTTGTAAAGAAAAATACAAGACAAAATTACCATGATGAAATTCCCATCCTTCATGCACTTGTGCAGTACCCTCTTTGATTATCAAAATTTGGGTATGTGCAGAATCATGATGGACCAAAAAGTGGCGATGTAATGGGTATGTGTAGGGTATGTGGCTGACGACTTTTTTTTTACCCAAAATTGATGAAACGAAAAGGGTTTTGAAATGAGATTCTTAGATTTCCACCAATATAAATTATGCTTTACTTTGAATTTAATAAATTATTATTTATTTTCTATTTGAATTACGACTAAAGTCCTGATTGATAGGCTGATTGAAAAGCATCTATAGCTTTCAAATAGTATCACATTTTTTGAATACGAAACATGCGTCACATTTTATGCTTTGCATACTATAGGATTAAAAAAAAAAAATGAAATTCATTAAGTTTTGACCAAGTTAAGGTGGTCAAACATAAAAGTTTTTTATATTTTTTAAAAGTTGTAATAAAAAAATCATAATTAATTATTCACTCAGAAACAAATTACAAAAAAATATGCATCACATCGAGACATCAGTCCTCTAATTATATCTAAAATATTATAAAAAAATATTATCATTTTATTGTGGTTAGGGTGGTCAGACAGACACCTACTTCTTATTTCTTCCCTGAAATTTCAATGTTACTCCATTGAAATTTCAAATTTTCACCAAATAGATTTTTTTTTTTAAAAATAAACCTATTTGTTTAGAAACTACATTCAATTTTCTATAGATTCTATTCTTACATATTTTTGAAATAATATAGATAAATTATTCAAATTTTTACATCAAGTTGCCTAACTCTGATTTTTCTAATTTTTTCGCCACTTAAGGGCTTGTCTTTTCCATGATGATCCTGCACATACCCATTCCATTTGTATTCGAGATAAAAATTCCAATTGTAGCTGAATCGAGAGATCTGATTCTGCACACCAAAACAATTCCCAATCTTTTAGAAAACCAAATAAAGGGTTCCTTCAATTCAACCCCCCTCAACAAGCAAAACCAAATAAAAGAAACATTCATAACATCATGACACAAATATTTTTGCGTGGTAACCCTGTTAGGGGAAAACCATGGTGGAGGTTAATCCATAATTTGAGTACTCAAATAAAATTATTACAAAAAGGAATGCACTTGCATTCAAGCACACTACCTAGAGCTCATTGCTCAAAAGGGAAGGCTTACTACCTTACAAAAGTTTAGATTAAAACCATCTAAAGGATGAACTGAGATAGTAGCATCTATTCATGCTAGGTAATAATTTCAGTGAAGCTCATAGATTAGCTTTTGGATCTTCCTTCTGACTTTGCACTTCGCTTTTCTCTGCTCTACTCTTTTCTACTCTTCGCATCATGCATAGACAAATTCACACTATTACTCTACTAAATTTCACATCATATTCATATTCCACACATTCACTATCTTCACACACTATTATACACTTCAAAATGATAAAACCGGTCTCATATATATATATCCGCTATCAAGGATTTGATAATCTATATATCGACTTCATCAAACATTAAGTTCTTCTCAATAGTCAGCTAGATCCACCACTAATTCTTTATAGGTATCCTCCAAATTCAGTTAAGACATAGAGAGGACCAAAACAAAACATAATAAAGCATGAATACATTTAATTAATTACTCCTTATACATCCGCAATTACTATATTCACTAGGTTGGCCTTCAAGCATAGATAACCAATAGATTAGTGCACCAGATCTCCTAGATTGCATACCAGTGAATTCACATCAGTATACTTCACAAATAAGGTAATACAAACATCAAAAAACCTTCCTTTAAGATCCATAACCTGAAATAATAGTCTGATGAGGTATTCAAATCAACTTTTATGCAAATAACTAGATGCCTCGTGCTTCACCCAGTTTTTCCAATGAAAACAAAAACTATACTAGGGTATGTGCAGGATCATGATGGGCCAAAAAGTGGCGATATAATGGGTATGTGTAGGGTATGTGGCTGACGACTTTTTTTTACCCAAAATTGATGAAACAAAAAGGGTTTTTAAAGGATATTCTTAGCTTTCCACCAATATAAATTATGCTTTACTTTGAAATTAATAAATAATTATTATTCATTTTCTATTTGAATTATGACTAAAGTCTTGATTGATAGGTTGATTTAAAAACATCTATAGCTTTCAAATGGTATCACATTTTTTGAATTTGAAACATGTGTCACATTCTATGCTTCACATACTATAGGATTAAAAAAAACATTGAATTTCATGAAGTTTTTACCAAGTTAAGGTGGTCAGACATTCATGTTTTTATATTTTTTAAAAGTTGTAATAAAAAAATCATAATTAATTATTTACTTGGAAAAGAAATTACAAAACAATATGCATCACATCGGGACATGAGTCCTCTACTTATATCTAAAATGTTATAAAAAAATATTACCGTTTATTATGGTTATGGTGGTTAGATAGACACGTACTTTTTATTTTTTCCCTAAAATTTAAGTGCTACTACATTGAAATTTCAAATTTTCACCAAACAGATTTTTATTTTTTTAAAATAAACCTAGTAGTTTAGAAACTAAATTCAATTTTCTAAAGATTCTATTATTACATATTTTTGAAATAATATAGATAACTTATTCGAAATTTTACATCAAGTTGTCTGACTCTGATTTTTCTAATTTTTTTGCCACTTAAGGGCCTATTTTTTCCATGATGATCCTGCACATACCCACTATAGATCAGATGCATGACTTGGGTTTCCATCAATGAAAATACATACAAGCCATAAGCCAACACCTTTAATGTGAGGTAGATTAGGGAAGCTAATTGTTCTAGAACCTCCCATGACCTGGGGTCTTGAGTAATTGGTCCCCATCTTCTACAATTTGGTGAACCCGACATGAACCTTGTAGTATCTATTTATTTGTGTTGATATTCCTTCTCTTCTGTCTATGTAGGTCATAGGATTGTTTATTGTAACACTTTATGAGCTTATAGAACTAGTCTACAACTTTTGAGAACATGGTTATAAGGAGCGTGCAACACTTAGAGATGGACTTCTCAACGGTCACTATGGCTCTCGCTTCATAAGAGATGGTGTCTGCAATAGAGATGATTTTCTTCGATGAAACCAATGATGCATATACTCATCATATTTCTCCTATGGCCCCACCTTTGAATGACACTAATGCTCTCACTATTCCTACATAGCATATCATCGCTCTAGATAGGAATATAATGGATCTCAAAAATCACTTAGGGAAAGTTCAAAACATGGCTAGACCCACTAGGGTTATTAATGAGATTAGATATATGCTACGCAAGGATTAGATAAGAATTGAGTTTCTTTATGGACTTATTGATTTAGTGGAAGCATACTTCCCCTCTTACAACCCTACGTCAAGTATTACCTTAGGTCATAAGGTCGACACTTATGAAAGACAAATTGGTGTCTTGATGCCCATGACATTGGTATGTATGGATGAAATGGGGCCTTCCATAAACATCTCCACTCCTTCTCCACATCCAACTATCAAGTCAAGCACAATACCTCTAGGATTCAATGTTCTTCCTCTCGGGGGAAACCATGTCTTGGTAGCAAGATCTCTAGTGGAATGGGGGCTGGTGGTTTTGAAATGTCAAATGGCTTCAATGGTGGTCACAATAGTGGCTCTGGCGATGGCTATGGTGGTAGCTTTGATGGCGGCTATAGCGGTGGTTTCAGTGGTGGCTCTAGTAGTGGTTCCACTAGTCCTCTTTCTTCATCTGAACTTGTATTGAATGCTCTCCTACAAAATATGGGTCAAATATAGAACGAGCTAGCGAGTTTGTTCCATGCCTCTACCTAGAAAATATTCCAACCCTTCTTCCAACATAGCCCTTTATCAATGATGATTCTAAACACTCCCATCCCTGAAGGGATGTATATTCCTAAATTTGAGAAATATAGTGGTAAAAGAGAATCTCAAACACAAGTTTCAGCTTTCAACATGATGCCTTGATGGAAAAATTATTTCCTCGATCTCTCAAGGATACAACATTAGAGTCATATTGGTCCCTGCCCGAAAACTCCATATTCTCATTTGAAAAACTTTTTAACTAGTTTCTATAGTAGTTCCAAGCTAACATCGGGTTGAAGATGACCTTCTTTGATCTCATCTGATGTAAGCAGGGAGAGCATGAGAATATTACTGATTACATTGCTCGATATAAAGCACTCTTTTCAAAAATCTCATACTTGCTACTCGACTTAGATGTGCAAAAGGATTTCATTGGCAACCTGCAAAAACCTTGGCAGGTCAAGTTTTCCTTAATGAAGTATCATTATTTTGCACATCTATGTACAATGTTGCAATAATATCACCAAGCAGTTGTTTAGTTCAACAGATCTTCCTCACACCCTCATCTCATAGGAAGATCTATAGTATCGATTTTAGAAAAAGGAAAATCTATTGTGAATGTAGTCATCACATCTAATCACAAAGGCCTCAAGTGCACTAGATAATTCACTAATTTTTCTGAATCTTATTCTTCTACATAAGCTTTAAAATATTGAAATATAGCAAAATCTTCTGACTTTCATTTAATAAAGTATACCCAAAATTTTCTACTAGATATTCATCAACAAAAATAAGAAAGTACCTATTTTTGTTGAGAGATAAGGTCTACATTGGACCACAAATATTAGCATACATCAATTAAAGAGGTTCTCTTGCTCTCCAAGCTTTTATGACATGAAATGAGTATCAGTGTTGCTTACTGATAATGCAACCTTCACAAACTTAATCATCTTATTCAATAAGGGATAACCATTTTACCACTTGCTTTTGATAAAGTAGTTTTAACCCTCGAAAATGGAGGTTTCCATACCTCATATTCTATAGCCATGATTCATTATCTAGGATTGCATTCAAAGATTGAGTTTCCCCATATGCAAGTCCAAGAAGGAAAATTCTATTTTGTAGCATACCAGCTTTTGCTACAATCTTATTGCTATCAATTTTATCATAGACAACACATTCATTATTTTGAAAAACAACATAATACCCTTTTTCAATCATTTTTCCAACACTCAATAAATTATGTTCTATTCTTTGAACATATAACACATCATGTATATGTTTTTACATACCTTTTTTAGGTCAAACTATAATTTTTCATTTGCCCAACACTTCAACTTAGTTATCATCTCCCAATCAAACATTTGTTTTATGTGACTATTCCATCTTCAAAAATATATTTGTATTCCTTGTCATATGGTTACTGCAACCACTATCTAGAAGCCAAACATTTTCAAAAAATTATTTTGTAACATCACATGCAAAAAAAAAATTGCCTTGTTTTTCTTTACAAAAGTTAGCAAGTGGCTTATTCATTTTCCAACAATCTCGTTCATAATGACCAAAATTTTTGCAATAATTACATTGCACTTGTGATTTTTAATAATTTTGGATACCTCTTTTATTATTGTGTAATATGCTACCCCAAAGTGCATATATATATTTTTTTACTTCAACTTTTTAAGAGATCAGTCATTTCGTCAAATAGTTAACTGAGTACTCCTCTTGGTTTAATTTGCAATCAAATAAATGATTTTATTTATGTACAACATTCATAGCAATAGATACAATTCATGGTTTAACAACATTTGAAGGCTTAAAACTTATGATTTCCAGTTAACATCCAAAATACATCCCAAATTCCAAATTATGTGATATATGTGTTCCATCTATGCTACATGATAGTTAACTCAAGATAATTACAATTATCTACAAATATTAAATACATCAGTAATTATTCATTAACTCTAACCTGTGAATTTAAGCCTCTCACAACACCTATCTTCGAATGTCACTACCTATTCTCCTGAATAAAGCTTAGACCAATACAAATAGCTAACCGTTCCCAAGACTTACGTCTAACTCCAAAATACTTCTTTGATTCTTGTTATTTCTTTCCCCAAGGTCTAAGAAATTCTAAATGATATCTGATTTATATAAGGAAATGGCTCCAGTAGCTTAACTTCAATGGTCCCTTAATTCTTGCAAATATATTTTATCTAGGCCAAGAACTTCAAATGAATACTACAAGTAGCACCTTAACTCAAACACAACAAGAATGATTGTATACCATGAACCTCCTTGTCTTGGATTGAAACAATACCTAGGTGTCTTATTCAATATACAAGTATTTAGATTTTCAATATCCAAAAGTAATAGACTCTTGATTGATTCTTCATTGATTTGGTAGACTCCCATAAACCTTTACCATATTGTCTCTGAACTCCTCCAAATGTCCCAACTTCTTTATTTTTTGTTTTCCAATGTGATAGCTTCAGGTTTTTCTCACATTAAGACTTGAATGATTAAATGCTCTGCTTCTTTGGCCTCTTGATAGATTAAATTAACTCTCTTCCACATCACCACACACTACATTAGGGAACAAATTTTTTGTTTTCATTGATGTCACCATGTTATATGAGTTGCAACTACAAGTTTAAGTTCAAGGTTGATCCGGTATGCTTGTATTATCCTCGGGTATTTTGGTTTTCTATCCTCCATTGATGATTATCATTGCTTGTGGTTTTGTGAAATGGTTTTTTTATGTTGGAATCTTGTAATTTAATAATCACATGTGTTCAAGTGCTCGTACGTTGAGTTTTCATCACTATGTTGTTACATTTTTCTATTAGGTCTATCTCTGGTTGACGTAATGTATAGTTGATTTTGTAATGAATTATTTTTTGTATTTTGGATGTAATTATGACCTATATTTGGTCCATGTCGACATCTTGTAGAATGCTACATGCTTGAATTAATTTTGGAAATATTTTGTACATCCTTGATGCCGACAAAACTATCTTTTGGTGAATAAGGGTTGCATCTAATTAGGACGACCTAATTCATGCTTACGGATGAGCTAGATATATATATTGGGTGATTTTTAGATTGAAAGATATATAATGAATGTGAATATGAATAAAGGCGAATATATGTTTTTTGGTGTATGAGCGTGAATTTGCAAACCTAATGCAAATTTCACTTTCACCCCTTTACACTTTAGAAAACCAAAAGCGGAGGTATAATTCCACTTAATCCCACTACTTGCATTCCACTTGTCACCTTTTTTGTGTGTCAGTGGGGGCATTTCTATCAGGGATACCCATGTGGGGCATGATCATCTGTGGCTGGAGACTATAGAGACGTTACACTTTCAATTGGAAGTCAAAGTGTAACGCCCCTCTTCGGCTGGCCGACCTAAATATGGTTGTTTTTCACATTCTCCGTCATATTATTCACTCTCTCTTTCATTCAGATAGTTTTGCAAGATATTGGATTCATCTCTTCACTTTTCTCAACTCTTCCAACCATTTTTCAAGCTTTTTAGCAGCACTCTTCACTCCATTGCAACAATCCACTACTCCATCACTCTAATAGTGCGAGTGCAGGACCAACACCATGACAATAGAGGCTTGAGTTCCTCTCATTGACTCCTCCACAAGCCTTGAGTGATTTAGATAGAGGTGGTAAGATCCTTTAATCTCTTCTATCATTTTCGGTTGAGTAAGAACGTACTATTTATAGTTTTTTGTGTTTACGTAGCTTGTAGTTCCCTTCTTTATCTTCATTTCTATCATTGCAAACTTGGTTGTCCATGGAGGTGGAAACACCAAAACGGGGGTTTGACTGAGGCAGGCCCCTAAATAGCCCCAACACTTCCCCCTCTTTTCTATGTGTAGGTGGAGAGAGCTTGGAGCAAACTAGCAAGGAGAGTATTGTACGAGATCATCTTCGTCACCTTAGCAGTAATATATTTCTATTATTATATTCGTATTTATATTTCACTCTTCTTAATCTCATTCTATCACTTTAGACACCTCTAGACTAGGCTGATAGTCTCCCCTTCTAAGTTAGAATCTCATCTTTTTTTTTCTCTGGCAGTACGGACTCTAGTACACCTTTGAGACGTTAGCGTACCATGTTGTCATCCCAAAATTGTGCTTTTATCCTCAGACAGAGAGCTTCCTGAGACGTGGAGCTGACTCTAAAGGCTGAATCGTCTAGTCTCTTTCTGACTTTTAGGTTTGCAAAGTGGTCGAAGGACACATAGTCCTCATCATTCTCATCCCTCCTTTCCTAACAATCCCTTAAACTAAGGTAAGTTAGGGCAGCCTTTCTGCTCTTGGCCTTTCATTACCTGGGGCCTTGCAATGGTTTGTCCCCCTCTCTTACATTTTTGGTGAACCTGACATGAACCAACATCTATCCATTTGTCGACATCCTGAACTTTTTCTCATATACCTCTTCATCATTGTACCCTGGTGTGTTGTGAAATTTTATGAGCTTCAAGACCCAATCTATGACCTCTGGGAATATTGTTAGAAGAATTTTGTGACACCTTCTGATAGACAAGATGAAGGTCTCCTCTAGCTTCTCTACTATCCTTTTCTCCGGTTCTGCAGCTGGTCTGTCCGTACAGGAGCACGTAGCACGAGGAAAATCTAGATTTCATGACGAGACTAATCACATCCCTACTCCTCCTACGTCGTCGACCTCTTCATCCGTAGACAAGCATGAGGTCATTTGTATCCCTTCTGAGTACATCGTTAGTCTCGGTAAAGGGTTGGGTGCATTGGAAAATCACCTAGAAGGCAATCTAAAGTTGGCTAGGGTTGCTAATGTGATTGGTTAAATAAGATACATGGTGGAAAAAGACCAGATAGGTGTAGAACTCTTGGCTAGTCTTGTTGGTCTAGCTAAAGCATGTTCCCCCTCGAGCCTTGGTCACATGATATAAGGAGGCCTCTTTGAGGAATGTGAGAGGTAGCTGGAGATTTCGATGCACCCTATATCTATGTATATGGCTGACATGGTCCCCTCAGTCAATATACCCTCTACTTCCAAAATTTTGGAGATTGTCAAAGTAAACAGGAACCCTTTGGGTTTCCACTTCACCCCTTTTATCGCCTCCAGTGGTGGAGGATTTGGTGGAATGATGGGTGGAGGCTTTGGCGGAAACTTCGGAAGTTGGGGTGGCATTGGTGGAGGCAGTGTTGGTGGAATTCATGGTGGTGGTCACAGTGGTGATGCTGGTAGAAGTCACACTGGTGGTAGCAATTTTGGCGGTGGTCACGACGGTGGCTCTGGCGGTGGTTCCGATGGTCCTATGTCTTCTAATGACCCTATTTTGAATACCCTTCTTTAGAATATGGGGAAGATGCAAAACCATCTGGCAAACCTTTCACAGGCCTCAGCCTAGCCTATCTTCCATCCTTTCTTCCAACATAGCTCGTTGTTGGTTGCAATTCTAAACACTCCTTTCCCGCAAGGGATGGAGATTCCAAAATTTGAGAAATACAGTGGTAGAAGGGACCCACAGACACATGTGTCTGCCTTTAATTCCTTATGCACAATTTTTTTCCATTACGATGAATTGATGGCCAAACTATTTCCCTAATCCCTCAAAGATACAACACTAGACTGGTATTATTCTTTGCCCGATAATTCCATCTTCATGTTTGATCAACTTGTGAATCAATTCCTACGATACTGCCAAGCCAATATTGGACCAAAGATGACTTTCTCAAACCTTGTTATATGCAAACAAGGGGACAATGAAAATATTATAGACTTTATAGCACGGTACCAAGCACTCTTCTCATAGATCTCATACCTGTTACCTGATTCTAATGTATAGAAGATCTTGATAGGGAACTTACAAAGGCCTTGGCAAGAGAATATCGCCCTCATGAAAAATCCTTCCTTTGCACGCTTGTGTGTGGCTTAATTTGAGAATACCAGCAAATGGTGGTTTAGTTCGGGGGTCCTCCCTTGCACTCCCATTCTAAAGGAAGATCTATTGTATCAATCTCTGAAAGAGGTAAAACTGTCATGAATGTAGTAGTCATTGTGGATAACAACGGCCTCAGACATGACAAAAAGTTCATAAAGCTATTAGAATCTTATTCTTCCATCTTGCGAAAGTTGGTGAATCATAAGATCCTTACCCTGCCACCTCCTAAACTAGTTAGAGAACCATACCCTAGCTGGTATAAAGAAAATACTTATTGTCAGTACCATCAAGTTAATAGACATGACACTGAACGTTGTATGCACCTACATCATGAGATACAGGATCACATCGAGGATGGTAGTATCCATCTTGATGGAGGAAAATAAAACACAAACAAATCAATGGAGAAAGCTAACAATAAGTTGCAGATATACACGAACCCATTTCTGTCACATTCTACTAACATGATTATCGATCCCGCTGATTCTACTTCTCACCCTGAGGCATATGATAACATGGTTACTGTTACTCCCTCTCCCCACATTGTGACCAATTCACTGGATATAACATTTACTTCACAAGATGTTCTAGCAAATGGTAAACCTTCTCCACTCTACATTCCTGCTCGCCTCAATGGCAACATTGTGACAAGGGTCTTAGTTGACCCTACGAGTAGAGTGAATGTTATCACGAAGGAGACATTATTCTTAAACTCCCTACAAAGGGAGGAATATGAAAAAATAAAATCCATCATTTGCACGGATGATGGAATTTCTCTTAAACCCTATGGATCGATGGCGTTGTCTATCCTAGTGGGACCCAGGAACGTAGACACACTCTTTGACGTTATTCCTGAGTTAGACCTATTTAGAGTGAAGCTAGGCATACCTTGGCTGGCCTCCATGAATGGGATCACCTCCATGATTCATAAGTGCCTTAAGTTTTCCCATGAGGGTGTCATGCACGTAGTGCATGACATCAACCTATGATATCTCATGGAGGATAGTCGTTGGATCACTTTTGGCCCACTCTAGCCGGTCCACTCCCACAAAGAAAAGACCTACTTTACAAGAACTATGTGAAGTAAAAAACTAGGGGCAAGGTAAAACCAAAGTTGACCATTCCTATAACCAAGCTTCTAGCTACCTCCTCCTCCCATAAGGGAAAGGAGAAGCTCACTACCTCTCAAGCTGACTCATCCACTCCTCTCTCTTGGGAAGAGTATTGGATGAACAAGCTTGGGCTCTACCCATTGAGTCTGATGATGCCTCCTTGGTGAAATCCCAAGGTCAGGATATCAGATCTCGCCAATAGGTATCTTGGACCCTGGTACTACCTATATGGTAGAAAGAAAGGCTCAGACAGATAGTTCACTCCACGACCTCTTCTCATTCCCCCAAGTAGAAAGAGACTCCCTGCTAAGGTGCTAGAGTCAATTCCTCTTGCTTCTTCTGAGCCTACTCCTTCTGCTCCCATTAAGGAGTCCATCCTTCCACTAGAAAAATTCATGGAGGAAACTCCCATGGCCAAGAATGAACCTTTTGTCCCTTCACAAACCTCGGCTTCCAGTGCACAGAGCCATAGAAACTGCGTTGTGCATGAGCATAACCGTCGGCAAAAGGCTCTCCTAGCTAAGCAAGCCTCCTTACAGAAGGAGGAGGAAATGACTATGCCTCCTATTGTGTCTTCCTCTCTACCCCCTTCTATCCTTTTCAAACCTATTTCTGGATCTCTTCTAGCTCCCGTTGTGAGCGCACGTGCACCTAGAAGGGTGCAAGTGTTCATCCCTCCTTTGACTAAGCCACCCTTGTTGAATTCCATCCCAAATGTCTTTCCTTTCCCTAAGCCCATGGATATGGTGAAAACTTTGGTTGTATCCATTGTAGTTCTCTCCTCTTCTCCCTCGACCTTTCTTGTTTCATCTGTGGGGATTTCACCTCCTCCAATGAAGAAGAAGGTAGAGTGTGGTCCCTCCAACAATGGAGGACATAAGAAGAGCCCACCTTCTCTGAAGGGTGGCCCCATGTTGACATGTTCTATCCTAGAGATAAAACTAGCTCTAGCCTCCCCTGATTTTATCACCACCCCTGAGTTCTTCAGTGAGCCTTAGGTGCAAACTCCTCCATCTGCCAAGGTGAAACATGGCAGTCCCGTTAAGTGCATGTTTAACTCAGTGGATGAATTTCCAACCTTGTCAATGATCTTTGTAAATTCATTGACCCTGAACCCACAAGAGCTGAGCGACAAAGACCTCATAGGTTCCTCTGCCTTGGCCCTTGTTGCAGAATGATCGGAAGCTCCTCCCCTTAACATTACATCATTACAGGCTCATCATCCTTCCTACGATGATCTAGAGTGGGAATTTGACGACCTCTTGGTTGACCAGTGTTAGGGGGAGACCCTCTTCTTAATCTTTATATTAGATATGTGTGTGTGTTGTGACATGTGTTCCCCCATGATCATCCTCTATGTGCTTGGATGAACCTCATCACCACTGTTGGTGCTTGGATATAGGCGTGGTGTTTTGTGTTGTGAACCTTCTTCTATATGTATCTCTATTCTTCCATGTTTTTGATTGACTTTTGATAAATTGGGGATGATGCAAAGTGTTGGGAACATTTAGGCCTCCTTCCATGTTGACCCAATTTTTATTTTACTTTATCTTTCATGCATTCTTCCTCATCTGGTTGTGGATTGATGATCCTTCGCCTCTTTCTGTGGTTACCTAATATATATAAATAAAGGAAGATTTGACCCTGCATAACCAGATCCCCCTGTGCCCTCTATGTGTGATCTACTTCCTTTACTATTCTCTTTATCTTTCTCTCTTCTTTGCTTGAGTTGTCCCTTTCATGTGTGACAATGCCTCTTCTACATTACTTGGTCTCTAGAAAATGCATTCATGGCCAAATGAATCTTTTCTCAAAGACCCATTCACATACTTCTTTGTTAGAACTACATTCTCAACTTGAAACCCTAGCATAACATGTTTCCTTCATAATGGGCTCATAAAGAAAGGACATGGAAACCCTCCTTAGAAGCAGGAACAATCTTAGTCTTCCCCTCGCATGAGCACATCTCCTTCCTTTTGAATTCCTTGATGATTAATCAATTCGAGAAGGAAGGCATTAAGCTTTTGAATAGTGTGTCCCTTGAGTGGACCCCTCCCTTTCACATCGGGTTCCCGAGGGACCCCTTCAATAGTTTTCAACAATTTTTTATGGCATCTAGCTCGAGGGTAGCCCAAGTAGACTGGCTTCACACCTCAACGTCTAGTCTGGGGCCGACCCGACTAGATCATCCTCACGTCTTTATGTCTAGCTTGGGGGCAGCCCAACTAGACTTTACCTTTCAAACAATGTGTCCCTTCAATGAACCCTCATTCCTTTTCAAGGGCTCCTGAGGGACCCCTTTGAAATTCTTGCAACTTAGTGATGGTTACATGACTATCCATTCAATGGCTTGCACGACCACTTCCTGTTGTGTTCTATCTGTGGGTAAACATGTCTCCATCCCTGACTCTATGGAGTCCCCTTCACTCAGTCTCCCTCATGTGAGAATTCTTGAGGGATACCTTCCTTGTAGTTCTGCAGGTCTATGAGGTGCTCTTCCTGGTTTCCTTCATGTGAGAGTTCTTGGAGGATACCCCCCTTGCAGGACTATGAGCCTATGAGGCAGTTTTGTACTTTAACTTTATGGTTCTATGGAACTATGAAGTCCTTTCCTACACTTCTGAGTTCTCCAGACTGTGCTCTGCTTCCTCATCAGTTTAAGTATACATCTCTTACTCTATTACTTTCTCACTACTCTACTTTACCGAAGCACTCATCAGTTTTCATGCTCGCTAAAGTGGGGGCAAAATGTATAAGCGTGAATTTGCACCCCTAATGAAAATTCCCCCTTTATTTCTTTACACTTTAGAAAACCAAAAGTGGAGGTTTAATTCCACTTAAGCCCACTATTTGCATTCCACTTGGCATCTTGTTTGTGTGTTGGTGGGGGAGTTTCGGTAGGGGACACCCATGCAGCTTGTGAACATCCACGCATCATGCTTACATCCTTGGAAGCTTAATGCAGCTAGATACTGTAGAGACGTTAACACCCCTCTTCGGTTGGCCAACCCAAATATGGTTATTTTTCACACTCTCCTTCATATTCTTCTCTCTCTTTCATTCCAAGAGTTTTCCAAGATATTAGATTCATCTCTTCACTTTTCTTCACTCTTCCAAGCATTTTTCAAGCTTTGTAGCAGCACTCTTCACTCCACTGCAACAATCCACTATTCCATCACTCTGATAGTATGAGCACAGGACCAACACCACGATAGTAGAGGCTTGATTTCCTCTCATTTACTCCTCCACAAGCCTTGAGTGCTTTTGACGGAGGTGGTAAGCTCCTCTAATCTCTTCTATTGTTTTTGGTTGAGTAAGCATGTACTATTTGTAGTGTTTTGTGTTTATGTAGCTTGTAGTTCCCTTCTTTATCTTCACTTTTATCATTGCAAACTTGGTTGTCCGTGGAGGTGGAAACACCCAAACGAGGGTCTGACTGAGGTAGGCCCCTAAATAGCCCCAACACTTCGCCCTTTTTTCTATGTGCAGGTGGAGAGAGCTTGGAGCAATCTAGCGAGGAGAGTATTGTACAAGATCATCTTTGTCACCTTGGCAATAATACATTTCTTTTATCGTATTTGTATTTGCACTTCACTCTTCTTAATCTCATTCTATCACTTTAGAAACCTCTATATTAGGCCGATAGTCTCCCCTTTTGAGTTAGAATATTGTCTTTTTTGTTCTCTGGTCATACGGATTCCAACACACTTGTGAGATGCTAGTGCGCTACGCTATCATCCTAGAACTGTGCTTCTATCCTCAGATAGAGAGTTGCTTGAGATACGGAGCTAACTCTAAAGGTCGACTCATCTAGTCTCTTTCTGACTTTTGGGTTTTTAGAGTGGTTGAAGGACACATAGCCCCCATCATTCGCATCCCTCCTATCCTAACTATCCCTTAAACTGAGGTAAGTTAGGGAAGCCTTTCCACTCTTGGCCTTTCATGACCTGGGGCCTTGCAGTGGTTGACCCCCTCTCTTACAATTGGTATGCGATTTTACTGAGCATCAAAGGAACTAAATCAACACTAGTTAGGTGTAACTTTATCAATTCATATTCTAGCTGTAAGACATTTTATTATTGTATCTTTTGTAGGTAGTGAGCCTCCCATTTTGGATACTGAGTCCTGGCAGTGACTCGCCCTTTGTTATATCATAACCAATTATACTATATTTTGAGCTAATCCTCACTGTAGTTTTCCCCATTTTGGGTTTTCCACGTAAAAATCTTGGTGGTCATGTGTTGCGTACTTTTATATTCTATTAATTCTCTTTCTCATTCTTACTATTATATGCATTGAAGTAATTGGATTATGTTTATTCAATAAGTTTAGGAAGATACTAACTCACCCCCCCCCTCACCCCGCTCTCAGTATCTTGGGTATTCAACAATTTCAGCCAAAAGGGTATCAAAATCTATGAAAACCTTGTTACGCCTGTATAGTGGGACTCATTCACCAATAGTGGAAAATCAATCCACTTCTACTTTTTTGAAAGTCTTGAACTAGACTCTGTGTCTCTCAATCTAATCTTCTCTTTTTTATTGGTTTCCAAATTTGAATGTGTAAAATACCACCTACAAGTCTACTCTAAGCTTCTCCAAGGCTTGATGACAACTTTGAAAACTTTGAAGATTTGACAACTTTTCTCCAACTTTGCTTTTTGAAAATCTACAACCTAAACCTACAAATCACATATAAGAAGAGGGAAAAATATTGTGGGGTTAGAGAGGGTTTTCCTTGGTCAAACCCCTTTTTGATAATTAAACCTTGAAATGAAAGAAAATATCAAAGGAGAACGATGAATGAACAAAAGACAATGTTGCAATTCACCAAACCCAAGCAATAAGGTGTTGGAAACATGTAAGTAATGGCTACAATGGATGTGGTCTTTGACTCTTGATTGATGTTGGTAGATCTTGAATGAAGCACTTTCTTGAATCATAAACCCTGCACCACAATTGTTAGCTCTAAAACAACATGATGCAAGCAATATTTGACATGATAATTGATGCTCTTGAATGCTCTTGAATGCTTGATAATCTTCCCTTGAATGCCTTGAATGCTCTTGTGAAATTTATTTGCTATATGGATCACTTGATTTCTTGTTAGGATGAAAACCAATGAAAGAACCTTGTATTTATACTCAATTATGCAAGAATTCCCAAAATTACAACACTACAAGCCAACATCAGATCTAGGAGAATAAAATACCACCGAAAATTTGATTTAAATTTGAATTTTGTTCACACATGACTCATTCACCCAAGGTAGCGAATGAGTCCCATCACACATAATGTATGGGACCAAAAATCAAATGTGTCTAGAAATGTGTGAAACTTGCATCGGGGCCAAAAAGACCTAAGTGGGATCATTCATCCAAGGTGGTGAATGAGTCCCAAACACTAAATATGGGCCACACAAGCCAGGAACACCTGAATTATGATTGGTCA
This sequence comes from Sequoiadendron giganteum, assembly GCA_007115665.2. Taxonomy (NCBI): domain Eukaryota; kingdom Viridiplantae; phylum Streptophyta; class Pinopsida; order Cupressales; family Cupressaceae; genus Sequoiadendron; species Sequoiadendron giganteum. The sequence goes on from CM021104.1 coordinate 125,239,734, forward strand.
ATTATTGGTGTCCGGATTATCCTAAAAAATATGCAATAAATGAGGCTTGTGGATGGAAAATAGGGCCAATTAAAGCATAAGAAAGCCCAATTATTAGTGACAAGCCTAGAGGAATGTGAAAGTGTGTTACAACACTTTACACCACATCAAATAAGGCAATATTAATGTTAATTATGATTAAAATTAAGTTTATTATGCTTAGTTAATTGATAAAACCCTAGAAAAGTGTGTCACAACACTTCACGAGACTTTTGTAAGGCACCATTGAAATCCATTAGTTCACAAGGCCTCAAGATCTAATGTGAATGTGTTATCCACATTACAACACTAAATCAATGCAACATTAAGCCAAAATCCACAAGAAGGAGCCAAACGAGTTTGAAAATGTCAAAGGACCCATTTTTTGACACTACAATTATATATTTAGGTTCCTTTGGGGTAGAGTAAAAAAATTTCCTCTCCTGCTTCCTAATTTTTTTTTACCACATCCCATTCATCTATATATTTTTAAATTCTTTCTAGTATTATTTTAGATTGAATCATGTAATTATAAATTTTGCATTCCTTATTGCTAAAAAATTCATGAAATCCCAAGCTTCTTAGTAAATTAGAGCTTAAATTTTAAATCTTGTTCATTATTAAAAATCCATAAGACCTCATGGTAGGATTCTTCTATAACTAAGCATGTTTTTAGTAATTCTATTAATTTTCCTTTACACAAATATTTAAAATTGTAAACTATGGTGGGTAAAATTGAAGCATAGTCATGTGATTTTATCTTTGAGAGCTTTATTCTTTGTTATTTGTATTATTGCTATTTTGGTTGTGTATGGATCTTGTTTTTGTGGGTATTTTAAAATACTAGATTTATGTGTGAAAAAATTGATCAAGTTGAATAAATTAAATTTTTTCTTACATACATGTTTCCAAATATTATATTATATGTTTCCTATACTAAATTTATTGTCTAACTTTCAAATTATTAGATATCTTTAGCCTCAAAATTTTATGATAGGAGAGTAAGGTTTTTGGAATAATTTATGTAAAAAAATTTTGGTTGAAGTTTTTTACCATCCCAAGTGATGCATAATTAGGATATAGATGTTATCTACAATAATTTCTTCATGTTTACATATTTTATCTATGAATAATGACAAGTTTTAAACTTTCTATATATATATATATATCTTTCATTTTTAAATAAATGATACATAAAATATTATGTATCAAATTAAAAGATGCATTTATAATTTGTATATGAAAATATTTTTTCATATTCTAGTAATATTTTTTAAAACTAAGTAAGGGGTTCCATGGAGCTGCTATAGGAACTAATCTACTTTTTTTGGAATAGGGAGTCCCATGAGAAGAAAAAATTATGCTATAAAATAAAATACAATCTTGTGCAATGAATAGGAGCCCCTAAATTTTTTATTATATATTTAAGAAAGTGTCTTTGGGGTAGGGTTAAAATTTTTACTCTCCCACTTCCTAAATTTTTGACACCACATGTCATTCATCTATAATTTTTAAAAATATTTTCAATATTTTTAATATTTAATCATATAATTATAATTTTTGCATTCCTTGTTGCTAAAAAAAAATTATTAAATCACTAGCTTCTTAGTAAATTAGAGCTTGAAGTTTAATCTTTCTCATTATTAAGTTCCTAAAAATTCTTAGCAATAGTTTCTAAGATACTTTAAGAAGTCTCGCATCCATAAGGGCACAACCTAATTTTTTAATTGTGATATTGGTGTAGTAATATTTTGAATTTTATTTAGTTGAATTTTAATTTTCAATTAAATTTTTAATTTGAAAGTGTTTAAATTTTAATATTATAATAATAAATATTTATCAATATCAAGAGTCATTCTATAATGACAACAAGGGGTGGAGTGTAATGGTGTGAGTGTGTTAACAAAAAAAGCTTACCCTTTGCCATAAATTTGACAAAAAAATTTGCTTCAAAATATTAAAACTTAATGATATACATAATATTTAAAAAAAAACTACCACATAAAAACAAAGATATGCCCTCATCAACACTATTAACTTCTTCATGATATTCAGATAAATCTTCAAGACGTTATTCTTTTATTTTATATAGATTGTGGCATAAACATTAAATACAAAGGAGACAACATTAAAATCGCCATAAACTTGATTGCAATTATTTTTCTTTTCCTTTTCAATGTGTAGCAAGATTTTCTAAAATGGAACATTAGCACTATACTAGAGGTTAGTCACCACCATGTAATGTGCAAACACATGATCAATTCCAAGTTCCACCATTTTTAGCTTCCACAACCCAACATAGTTTCTATTGACATTCTCTACCATTCTAGTATAGTTCTTACTATACAATTTATTTAAATAACAACTAGATCCATTGTAATATCCTACTCATGCAATGATGAATTGAAGAAAACCCATTTCCAATAGATTCCAAAAAACTTGCTAAGCTAAGAAATCAATAATGGAGGAATACCCTAACCAAATAAATATGGATCCATAACATGCAAGCACATAAAAGCCACATACAAGAATATGTAAGTGCATGCAAACCACATGCAAACACATTCAAAACACTATACCACCTTTTCTTTGATCCCAAATGTTAGGAAAAGTATCCACAAACCCCCTAGCAAACAAAAATATTGAACATAATTCTTTAGAATGGAAGTATTTTCACATAAACCTTTTGAGGAGAATAACAAAATAATCAAATTTTAAAAAAAAATTTAATAGCATCCCAACATATAAAAGAAAATAGAAATAAATAAATAAGAGAGATAGACTAGAAATATCTATGAAATATAAAATGACACATATATATCTTGGAAAAAACTTTTCAAGAAGAAAATACCTTTTAAAGAACCCAACTAATGTATTATTCAACAAGTAGTCACAATACAATATCAATCTCTTTCTTTAGCCTATGGATATCAACATCCTATCCTTATAATAGAAAGCTAATAGTATAATCCTAAAAACACCTTTCATACATGCTCTATCCCATACCTCTACTCATAGTATAATCCTAAAAACACTTTTCATACATCCTCTATCCCATACCTCTACTCGTAGTATAATCTTAAATACACTTTCCATACATCCTCTATCCCATACCTCTAATAAATAGACTTAACAAAATCCCAAAAACTACTAGACAGCAATACCATCCATTATTTTATTTCTTAATTTCTAAAATCTAAAAATAAACATGACTCCTTTAGATAAATTAATCAGATTTGCTACTTTACGTATAAAAATTTGAAAAAACATTTTACCTGCTCATATATTTGTCAAGAGAGTTATTTGTGTTGCAGTTAATGAATAAGTAATCAATCCACAACAAAATACTTAAAGAACAATAAATAATTATTTTTAAACAATATTATAAAAATATTGTTACAATTTCCATCGCTCATTTCTGCTAATAAATCTGGGTAGATGGTATTAACATGGCCAACTTCTAGTTTTAGCTACTATTACAATGACCAGACATAAAGGCTTTTTAGAAATTGACTAATCGTTGAATAAGATTGCCATCTTCCTGGATTCAATGGTGATCTGGAAGATTGTCGAGAGACGCCCGAAATTCTGGTGTGTATGTCTCCACTGTCCCTTGGAGTATTTGCACAACTTGGGCCATGGTTGGTCTAACATTTTCGTCTCTTTGGATGCATAATATGCTTGCTGTAACAGCCCTTCTCACCTCTTGAGCATCTGCCTCACCTGATATCCTCCCGTCAACAATGGCCATGAGGTTTCCTCTATGGAATTGATCCCCGGCCCAAGGAGGGAAGTAATAGGAGCTAGGCTCAGGCGCATTGAGGTCCATATTGCTTCGTCCTGATATAATCTCCAGCAGTGTCATGCCAAAACTATATACGTCCGCCTTAGGAGTGATGGGAACACCGGAGATCCACTCTGGAGCCAAATAACCTATCGTTCCTCTCGTGGTGGTCAGTACGCGGCTGCAGTCTCTACCCACTAGCTTTGCCAGCCCAAAATCAGCTACTTTGGGACAAAAGTCGGCGTCAAGGAGAATGTTTTCTGGCTTAATATCACAGTGAATTATGCGATCTCTGCATTCCTCGTGGAGATAAGCTAATCCTCGTGCAGTGCCCAATGCTATCTGAAATCTGGTTTTCCAATCCAACAACTTCCCTTGCGCTTCTCTGTCTTTCCCGCGGAACAGGAAGGATTCAAGAGAGCCGTTGGGCATGTACTCATAAACGAGTAGCCTTCGAGATCCCTCCGCACAAAATCCCCACAGCCGGACCAGATTCACATGCTGAATTTCACCAATGGTACTTATTTCTGCTCGGAATTGCTTTTCTGTTCCTGCTAAACCCTCTAATTTTTTGACAGCGACCAGAGTTTTGTCTGGCAGAGTTCCTTTGAACACGGAGCCGAACGATCCGCTTCCCAGCTTATGCCTAAAATTTTTGGTTGCAACCTTCAACTTTCGGAAAGTGAATGTTCTGAAAGACGTGGTGACGTCATCCTCGTTAAGCGTTCTTCCACGTTTCCACATAATAAACACTGCCAGAACAAGAACAAGAACAAAACCCGCAGCGACCCCAGGAAGCAAAATGTGAAGGCCGAAGGATTTATTTCTTGGCTTGGAAATCCTTGGCTTGGATGTCGAATCTCGTAGCTCTGAAGCTGCCAATCGGAGATAGAACGACTGGCTGCCGGATGAGTCGTGGACATTCATCAAATCTCCAAACCACAATCGACATAGAGGAAGGGACGAGTTACTGAGCCAAAAGGCCATGCAGGAGCAGTTGCTGAGGCAGGCAAGTTCGCATCCTTTCAGAGTTTGTTCCTTGGGATATGGAGCCGCTTGCTCGTCGGCCAAATGCTTGCCCTTCACTTCCAAAAAACCGTCGGTAGAATTTGTGACAGAGCACTGCAATGGACTTCGCCGAACACAACCACTTAACCACCACTCTTGAGAATCCCAAGCACGGCTGTTTTTGGGGCTGAACCCCTGCAGACATGTACATGTATCATTGGAACTCAACTTTGTATAGCCAATGCATGCTGCATTAGCCCCACACACACCATGAACATTGCACTGATCCGTGGGTCCGAACCCAAACTGCATCCACACACCATTTTGCTTCATAACGTACGTCTGAATTTCACCATTCTTTTCCAAACTTATGTGTCCCATTATCGTACTGCTGGTTGTTGTATATGTGCAGTACATTCTTGAACGAGAAAACGTTATAAACACCACTTTAACACCAGACCTCGGCATGGCGTATCCTGGCATATTTGCGAAATACTCTCCACTCCACTCTCCGCTAGACCAATACGGAGCACTGTTGTGAGAGAGGAGCAAAAACTGAGTCTTTCCTGGTGAGGGATCCATTTGGAAATAGAAAGGTCCGGGTGCCGGATCAGCAGAACTCTTCCAGGAAGTTAATTTCATTCCTTTCCATATCTGCATCTCTGGCAGCCAAGTATCTACCGGATGTTGGAAACTTTCCCAAACAATTTCAGAGATATTGCCGGCCCCGATTCCTACCATAACCAAATTACCTGATTCCATAATTGATGCCCGGGACGCCTTCAAACTGTTTTCGGACGACCAAATAGATCGTCCTTGTAAATCAAACAGTCGGAGATAACCATCTCTTGATAAATTTAAAACGCCCGGCATATTTCTCAGAGGTTTTTCGCGGTTAGCTACCCAAACAATAGTTTTCTCCGAGACTCCGGCATACCAGATGCCAATATACCAGTTATTAGTGTCGTTGGGACTGAAAAATCCCAATGCAAACGTGCCATTCTTTGACAACAGGGTCTGATTTCCGACGAGGCCAGTCCCTACTGGAAGGGTGTCTCCACTGTCGATTGTCGACGATTGGCATTTATGCAGTAGAATATACATAGCAAAGGGCAAGAGAGAAATTTTGAACCAAGGTATGCCTACAATCCTGTCTCTCATCATTTTCAAATCCTTCACAAGTCCAGTAGTTGAATGGAGTAGAAGATTTTAAATATTCACTAAATTGGAGCAGATAGGATTTGGTCAGTGAAGGAACAAGTCAGAAGGGTAGGTGAAGAAATGAATGCATCATGAAATAATGGCGAACGGTATCCGCAAGTATAAAATCAAATACCTTAACAATAAAATCAGATTCCTATCGTCCTTTCCGATTTGTTCGAAGGAATAGATGCGACTTTTACCGGCGAGCCAATGCCAATAGACAAATGAACAAAAACAGTTCATAATTTTGTGTTTTTGTTAGATATACATAGCTTTCATTGTTGACCTTTTCCTTTTCTAAATAATTGTTTTTCAAAATCTTTAAGGATAACATTTTTAAATGGTTTCATTTTCAAATTCATTCATTTTTTAAAAAGATGTATTAGTCAATGGGCCCTTGGTCTACTGGTGAAGTTGAAAGGTTCAGAATGAGCCCATCAGGGATCAAGTCTTGTTGAGTGCAAGGCTCCGACATCATAAGGGATGAGGCCAGGATCGTGCCCTGGGCGAATTTGGCGGTGTGGATGCCCCTCAGTCCTTGGCTCTAAGCTGAAGAGGTGCACGTGTGGGCCCGTATCGGGTTCCTATATCGTTTATGTGGTGGCCTTCGCTAGTTGGCAGCTCGCAGGCTTCATGCCTCTGCTGGGCTGCCTCACAGGTCTGAAACCTCCATCAAAAAAAAAAAAAAAAAGATGTATTAATATTAATAAAATTGAATATTTTTCTAGCATGTGCTAGACTCTGGTCGGTGGGTGGTTTATCTTCTTCTCCTTTTGGGTTTGCCATACTTGGTTGGAATTCATAGTATGCAAGTCAAGTTTTGAATTTAGACTGGGCTCTCCTGTTCAAAGGATTGAGTTTCAAATATGTCAATGTAATATTTTCTATAAATAAATTTAAGTGGATTTACCACTTTCATTGAAAAAAAATTAAAAAAATTGAATATTTTGAAAATAAAAAGTTAATAAATGGATAAAAGTATAGAAAGCATGATACGTAAAAATTGCATATAAGGAGAAAGTAAGTAACTAATTTGTGTTAGATTTTCTTTCTAATTTTTGTGCATTTTAAGCTTATAGTTTGGATATCAGTGATAGAAATTTTATAGCAAATTGTAACGTTTCCTGCACTAACAAAGGTTGCACAATTATTGACCTTTTTACTTTTCTAGATGTAGACATGCAAATAGGCCTAACTGACATTATGCAACTAAATCTGATTAATTAACATCAATTCTTCTATTAATCGAATAAAGTAATTTATTAGATTAATTCAGTAATGTCCATCATGTTGATTTAAATAAATCAATTTATTTAATCAAATACCTAAAGTCCTCCCATTTGATTTAATAAACTAAATCATTTAAATCAAATGACAAATCGCCTAATTTCTTCAAGTTAATTAATTTTTGATTAATTAACTCCTAATCCTAATTACCCATTCTCTAGCTTTTGATTCAACCTTGGTCCAACCCAACCCCTAATTAACTAACCCACTTGCAAATAAAAATCAATTCTTTTAATTAACTAATTACATTATTTTCCTTCACAAAAGCATATGTTTCGAGAATATTCCTCCAATAACTCCACTTATTTGACTTTCTTGTCCAAACATAAATGATTCTTGCAAAGGCATTTAAGCCTCTTACAAAGCCCTTAATGCCTCTTACAAATGCATTAATCTCACTTACACCCCCCTCACCCCTTCACCTACATGCATTAACTATGCACATTCTCCAAAATGTGCTCCATCCTCACCCATTAGAATTGAGACAAGTGTCCCAATCTCATTGGCTCTTCTTTAGTCCCACATTCCTCCAATCTTCATTCTTCAACCCTTCAACCATATTTATAGAGGGATCTTCAACTTGAAATGGATCCACAATCATCCACAATCTCAAGCATTTCCACTATAGGCACATTCATCATCATCGTCTTGCATCTTCATCACATTGGAAGCTTATCAAGGGGCTAGTAAAGGGCATCCTTTCCACATCAAAGGAGCACCACTCCCACTATAGTATAGGGTTTGCACATACTTTTATATGTTGTGAATTAGTTACTTTGGTATTTCATTGTTTTGTTTGCATATCTAAAATGTTTAAATATCTCATAGGGATGTTTGATTTGCTTTGTTTAAATTGACTAACAATGCTAATATATGTCAAAGTTTAAACATTTGTAGGTTTAGCATCAACATTTTGGCATCCACTGTGGGGCGATCCCCTCGGATACCTAATAAAATACTATTTAGTCTGTGAGAGAACCGAAATTTCCACTTTGCAAGTGTAGGTAGCATAAGTCAGTTTAATATTACTTTGTGCTACGGACATGGAAATTTTTATAATAAGATATTTGTAAATAGGTATGGATTAGGAATTCAATATCTTCGAACCAAAAAAAATTTAAATGTCAAAGGAGTGACGTAAATGATTAATGACAAGATGTTAGATGTTTTATTGTCTTTTTGTGATGCCTAGATTTATTAAAGGGATAGAACGTCGGTGAGGGTACATTAAATAATGGAGGTTGTCTATTCTACTGGCTATTATTTCCCCACATAAGTCATAAAATCTGTGACTAAAATGCTCTCTAATGATAGCCTGAGTTATATCATTATTCTTTTCATGGCTCCATTTGAGATTTTACATGCACCGAAATCTCATACATGCTCACTACTTTCCTACAAATTTATATACAACAGTTGAGTGCCTATTTATTCAAAACTTATTTGTATCATCTAAACTAGCTACTAGAACATTTGTTAGCTTTTATTGCATCTCTCAGATGCCTCCATGCTCCATGATTTTATGTATTCTCTTCTTTTTGAACTGATGGATATTGCCAAAATAGAACATTTTGTTGTTTTGCTTGTATATGTTGTAAACCCAAATCGAATCTTGTTGCTTCTCCTTTTGTTCACTACTAAATCCTTTTGTTGTTTTATTTGAACATATGCGAATATTTGGCATATTCTATTTTAATTAATAATATTGGGTGAGTGTAGACACAATATGTGAGTTACAAAAAATCAGAAAAAATTCACTAATCGAGTGCATTTTATAGATTTTATGTTGTACATGAGTTCTCTTAGTTAAATTTTGTTGCTTCTCTTTATGTTATCTTTGTTAATTTTCAATTATGTTTGATACTGTGAGTATCGTATATTGGGTATGATGGCTTAGCCTTGAAAGTTTCTGACAAGTTTGAAACATTAATTATTAACTGATTCAATGTTTCTGACAAGTGTAGCATGCATTCTCTATATATATGTGTCATGGATTCACCAATACCTATGTTGAATAGCCTACCACCCATACCATAGGTCTAAATTTTGAGCCACAGTAGGCAATTTTAGTAAACACTAAATCTACTAGCATCACATGTACAACAAATACATGTGTCATACTCTTTCATATATTCAAAGTTACGTACAAAAGAAAGCCTCTCGATTTAAAGTGCAATTAATGTTATGATCACTATTTATGAGTGCAGGATTCTAAGAGATTTTTTATGCTTTATTTTCAAGATCAGTTATTCATCTATTTTTGAAATCATCGATTTAAAACCTGCTATTGAGATAATGTACCCACATGCATTGTATTTGTCAAGTATCATCGGTTTAAAACCTACTATTGAGAGTTTATAGTGCAATTAATGTTATGATCGCTATTTATAAGTGCAGGATTCTAGAAGATTTCTTATGCTTTATTTTCAAAATCAGTTCTTCTTCTAAACTCTTGTTTTATTGTATTTTCATTCTAATCTAAGAGTCGCAGTCATCTTTTAGTGTTTGATTCGTTGTAAGGATCACACCAAATGCCAAGAAAAGATTCACATCAGAGTTTATTCATGTTGTTATTGAGGTCACTTGAGCGGCTGCTTTATTTTAAATGCGTCATAACTAATAGTGTGACTGACATATGAGTAAAGTTACGCGATAGGAAATAAATGTTTGCAAAGGGATTCAAGAGAGAAATCTTGATAGAATCATTTTAAATTATGTTTGTGTTCTTTTTCCAAACAAATGAATTTAACTTACTTTGACTACTGGATTAACTATCTCTATGAAACAAAAGTTAAGGGAAAAGAAACCTTGTCAATCTTGACCTTTTTTCTGAGCCAATTTCTGTAGCTTGGGGATCTCTTCATGCAATCTACCCTTGATGCGTCGAATTTCAGCATTTAAAGTTGCAACCATTGTTATGTTCTTCTCCTTCGCTGCATCATTCGCTTTCTACAACACAAAACAAAAAATTGCTGAATTAAATCTCTTGCAAAAGCCAAAATTCAAAACTATTTAAATATTATGCATGTCAAATTTTCAATGCTTATTAATCAACTGTTGATGGTGACTCAAACAGGAAATTTAAATCAATTGGTTGGATTTCTCATTTAAGGTTTGAGAAGATTCGAGAGGGTCGAGAGATTAGGTCTATGTTTGCTTTGTTTTACATTTGCCTTACAATAAGATATTCTAAATTGTTTAAAATTGATCTGTGAATTTCTACTATAAAATCAGAGCTTTGTTTGCATATAATTTGGTTGAAATTTTGGAAATATTTTAGCTAAGAAGAGTTGAAAGTTGCATAGTTATTTGAAGATTTTAGACAGATACTTTGCATGACAACACAAACGAATGAAATAAACTAAATATGATGAAATCGTTCACCTTTGGCTTGAAAAAATCTCTAATCTAATCTTGATACCATATAAGAAATAAGGGAATCTAGGAGATGAGAAACAAGAACATCGAACAATATACAATATTGTATTTAGACAACTCAAATTACAATAAGTACAAAGATTTACATATGTAGGTAAGGAAGGGGCTATCCATTTATGAGGTGAATTGACAATTCATCAATAATGTGACACAAATGAGTAGACAAGTGTCCTATAGGTGTCAACCTTAGGATCATTTGGAGTGTGCAAACCAGCAACCTATTTGACCAAGTCATCAACCTTGATGCCAAGTGTTCACTGGCCTTTGGGGTGAGATGGAAAGACTTTCAACCTCAAAAAGGTAGCACATGAGGTTTACCAAATAACCTGGTAACCTCTAGAGGTCTAAAAGGTTGCACATTCAATTAGATAAGATGTTGTCTAGCTTCATCAACCTAATTACAATTAAGTATATCTTGAATAGATAAATTATTCAATGTAACAACATATGAAACAAATATACATAGAATATAATAATAACAATTATATTCTTCCAAGCAATGCAGGGGCATGGCGATAACTCGACCTCTAAATTCTACAAGTCCTCGAATATTGGAAGAGTTGTCATTGGTGGTTTCCAGTTTGAAGTTGTTACTAGTCTCATTTTGAATCCACGGGCCTCCAATGCAAAGGTCTCAAGGTGGAAAAAAATTGTAATGGGAAATACAAGAAACTCAAGGATAAATTCTCCGAGAAAGGTGAGAAACATGTTCGTCTGCAGAATGGTTATGATCAAGAGAAGTTGTTGCCCACCTATAACCTAGTAAGCATTCACTTAATTTGGTATTTCACCCTTGAGTGAAGATATGCAATAATACATGGTTACCATTTTCCTTTGTTAAATCATGTTTGTCACAAAGAGTGGATTAATGTGCCCTTTTTCCTACTTTCATCCCTTACAACCTGCATTGCTAAAGGAGACTCACCACCCCTGCACCAAGGATTAATTTATGCCCTTTATAAATTTGTGTGTGATGCTAGCCCTGAATCGAACCCTACTCCCATTTCTATCCTCATAGATATTAAGCTCATTGAAAACAATCCACGATCTTCCCCTAAAACTCCCCTTCGAGCTCAAAATCTAAATCTAAAAAAAGGCTTTCCTCTATTGCCAAGTACCCAAATCCCTATTGAGTGTTGTTCATGGAGACTACTACCCCTCAAAAAATATTTTCCCCTACTTCTGTCAATAAAGCAAAACAAAAGAAGGTGGAGCCCTTTCACTCTATAACTATTGAAATCAGGGATGCTCCAGAGCCTTGCCAAGTGGGTTTCAATTGTAGGGGCTCTAAGGGTGATCCCACAGTACTGGTTTACGATTTCTGGGAGATCCTGATTTTTGCTAAAATCACATATTTTTAGAAAATATAATGATTTAAGCCTTGAAATTTTTTATTTAAGGGATTGCAATTGAAGAGGGTTTGATCAAACCACCTTAGATCAAACCCCCTTGGATAGAACCCCGCTAGTTTTAAACCATACCTTTAATGGAGTCTCCTTACACCTATCAAAACACTAATAAAAGACCACTTTTGATTTACCATTTGGGGGATCAAATGAATTCATTTAGAATTTTTTTCCAGTATGAAGTCCTTATTATAAACTTCCCAGAAAGTATAATTTTAAATAAATTTAATTTGATTAATATATTTATTTTTTATTTCTTGTGAATGTAGGTTTTTCACTGAAAAATGAAACTCTTTGTTTGGCACTTGTGGAAAAATAGCAAATTATCAAAAAAAAAAATGAAAAATATATATGCACTAGACATTGATAACATTGATCCAACAAAAAAAAACATTGAATTTCGACACATACAAAAAAAGTTATGTTTTAGCTACTAAATCATATCTAAATTGTAATTGGTTTGAATTTGAAACTTAATTAAGAGAATATTATTCAATGAATGTTATGAAACCAGTTCCATGCACTAGATATCATAGTTATGAATCTAAATTAAAAAAAAAAAAAAGAATTTTATCCTTGATAGAAAGAAACGTTATGTGTTATCTAGTAACGCCACTCTTTAAAAATGGTGTTTACTGTGAAAAAATAGTTTTTGAAGGAGGTGGAAAAAGAAGTGCAATCTAATTCCATTTTTTTTGAAAAGAATATATTTAAAATCTATAGACAAAATATCACAAATCACTAGTTTGCATCATCTTCAAATTCCTCATGGTTTAGCCAGTATAGGTGCGCGAAAGTGAAAATTTAGTTAACAAAATTCAATTTGATGTCTAGTATTGTGGGACGAAAGATTGTCTAACAGAATTGCTAGTGTAAGCCAAAAGAATATTTAAAATAAAAAATTTAGTGCTTGATGATGAGGGCGTTGTTAGAGTAATTGGTTATTTACTTTATTAATTAAACAATATGTGTTTAATTATTTAAAGTTACCTCTTATCTCTTTTACACTTAAGCTAACTTTTGGTGCATAATAATTAATTGTTTTATTAATTATTTATGTTCAAACCTAGAGTCTTCCTTTTTTGGGTCTCTTTGACCTATTTGAGGTTGAATGCTTCTCTTTTGTAATAATCTTTTGTTTTTACATCTTGAAATATTGAGCTCCACATTTTAGAGTTTTGTTCATGGTGTTCTTGGTTGCTCCTCTTTGCTTCTCCTTGTAACAGGTATTTTTGCTTGTAGAGATCACTGGGCTCCTATGGTGTTGTATTTGCTCAACACCAACATGGTATCAGAGCATCAGATCTGCAGCTATCTGTTCTTGTTTTGAGTTTTTTGGCATAAGGGAGCAGATCTAAGGTTTCAGAGGTTTTTTGTGTGGATCTTAGGGGGACCATTTTTTTGGAGCACTTTGGGCAAAAACAAACCTCATAGTTGAGTCCAGAAGGCCCAAAAACACCTATTTTCATATAAAATTTGTCCGATTTGGCTACTGTCAACTGGAAAAGCAAAAAAAAATTTGCCCAAAGGCCCCGGGCACGTTTTCTGAGGTGAAAAACGTTCAAAAAAATTTTAAAAAGGGCTTTTTTTAGTTTTTGCCGCATTTGCCACTGGCCGCATCGCCTCCCGTCCGCTCTGGCCCGCTTGTGCCGCCCGCCGCCAAGCGCCTGCCCCGGCGATGCCCCAGCCCTTCGCCGCCAGCCCCGCCGCCGCGACGGCCGCCGACCGTCGTCGGCTCTCCCAGCCCCGGCGGGTGGTCACATGGGTGACCGCGGGTCAGCCCGCTAGCCCCCTGGTCCACCCAGGCGACCAGGGGCTTTTTTTTTTAACCCCAGGGTGCTGCAGGGGGCCTAATCGGACGTTTTTTTTCCTCTTGCACTAAATCGGGTGTAACTCGGACGTCTTAGCTCCGTTTTTCGAACCGAAATAGGCATTGGAAAGCTGGTTTTGGCGCCGATCTGATGGTGTAGGAATTTTTTCCAAATTTTACCAGTCTGGATATTATTTTTTCCAGTCAACGAGGGGTCTCTTTTCTGCACTTCCGGGGCCCTAGAAGGTGCAAACGGACTCCGTTTTTCGAAAACGAATAGGCATTGGAAAGCTCTCAGCCTGCTCTCTTCAGATATGTGATTATTTTTCTCAGATTTTTAAGGTACATGAGAATTTGTTTTGAAGTATTTTTTTTGCTTAACGCATTGCTTCCTCTTTCTCTGTTTGTACTCGGGTTTGCGTTTATTTCTTGTGGGGGGGTGTTTTTTTCTCGCTTTCTGTCATTTATATCAGAAAACCAGAACACCAAAACTCTCCAAAAAAATCAAACTCTTCTGCAACTTCTGTCTATTCTGAAAGATCACATAATAATAAAAAAAACACAAGCAGGTATAGGTGCAGGGTTTAATGGCAGACTCTTCAGTTGAGTTACTCACATCGCACAACTATCACACCTGGAAGTCTCGCATGACGAGGCTACTCAGGTCACGAGGGTTGTGGTCTTGTTTCGATGCGGTTCAGCCTCAATTGCAACGTCCTTTTGAGATTCTGCACCACAGGAACAAGATGGATGAAGCTATGGGTTTGCTATCCCTACATGTTTCCGACAGTCTTTTGTTTCACCTTGATGCTTTGGTCACTCCTCAAGCCATGTGGTTGAAGTTTGAGACACTTTTTGGGACTATTAATGAGTTCCGAGCATTGCAGATTGAGGCAGAGATGACTTCACTGTTACCGGAATCCTTTCCCACTATTGAGGATTTTTTGAACAAGTTCAAAACTATCCGCTCTATTTTACAGGATTGTGGAAAGGATAAGTCAGACACAGAGTGCATCTATTTGATCCTTTCGAAGCTTCGTGGTCCATTTCAGATCTTTGCTTCTACCTTCTATTCCACCATGGATGGACTGGGTACCCGTTTTACCATGCCTACCTTTGATGTGTTTTGTGAGCGTTTGTCTCGTGAGCAGTCACACCTTTCTCAGATGGATATACTCTCAGGATCAAAGGACAAGGCATTGGTTGCTCAATCATCTAAGGAGAAACAGAAGCAGAAACCGAAGCCCAAGAAAGATTTGGCAGGTAGTGAGCATTCCTCCAAACCACCTCCTAAGTCTGATTCTAAATCATCTCCTCATCCCAAACAGGGAAAATCTTTGAAGTCTGGTGAGTCTTCCTCCAAGACTAAGCAGAGATCAGGAGACACTTGCAGCTTCTGTGGCAAGGAAGGACATCCAGTTTCCAGGTGTTGGAAACGATTAGAGGCTTTAGAGGAAGCCATGCAGCAGCATCACATCTCCTCACCTCCGTCATCTTCTCCTTCCACAGGGAAAGGCCATGCTCTCACTGCTCGAGCATCGACCTTTGGGTCCCCTTGGATTTTAGATTCTGGTGCTTCTCACCATATGACACCCTCTCAGCAGTTGGTCACTTCTCTTGCCTCTTGTGGCACTTCACAGATTGTAGTGGGTGACTCTACACAACTTTCAGTCTTGGGCTCAGGTACTGTCTCCTTGGATGGGGGCACTCTGCAGGATGTTCTAGTTGTTCCTGACATCTCGATGAACCTCCTGTCCATTTATCAGATTTGCCTTACTGGCTCTAGCAAGACAGTTGAGTTCTCACCACATGATGTGGTTATTCGGGACCTCCATGACTCTGACATGGTTGTGGCTACTGGGAGTGTTGATACTGCATCTCGTCTTTATTGATTTGATGGATTTGAGCCTTCTGACGGTACAGGCTCATCTCTTATAGCACATGCAAATTTCATGAGTAAGCTTTGGCATGAGCGTTTGGGCCATGTCAATTATAGATATCTTCAGCAAATGAGTACACAGGCACTTGTTCTTGGTCTTCCACAGATTTCCTGCACTGATGGTGTTTGTCATGGTTGTGTGCTTGGCAAGCATCACAGGGATCCCTTTCCGAAGGGAAGTGCCACTCGTGCTTTGGCACCCTTGGAGTTGATTCATAGTGACCTCATGTCATTTTCCACTCCTTCTTTTTCTGGGGCCAAGTATGTACTCACTTTCATTGATGACTTCTCCAGACGCACATGGGTGTACTTTCTTAAGTACAAGTCTGATGTCTTTGATTCCTTTCGTGTCTTCAAGACATTTGTAGAGAAGCAGTCTGGCCTTTCTATTCGCGAATTCGTACAGATAATGGGGGGGAGTATGTGAATCAGGCTTTCAGAGATTTTTGCACTGAGCATGGTTTGCAGCATCAGTTTACTGTTCCCTACACCCCTCAACAGAATGGTGTTGCTGAGAGAAAGAACAGGACTTTACGGGAGATGGCGAATTGTATGATTCAGTCCAGGTCCATGGATCAATCCTTTTGGGCTGAGGCAGTTAATTGCACCAACTATATTCAAAATCGGATGCCTCACAAGGCGATTCGACATATGACTCCTGAGGAGGCTTGGTCTCATGACAAGCCCGATATTTCATCATTTCGAGTATTTGGTAGTGCAGCATGGGCATTTATTCCTGATGCTCAAAGGAGAGCCATGGAGCGGAAGAGTCGACCCCTCATTTTTGTCGGCTACTGTGAGGATGTTAAGGCGTACAGGTTGTTTGATCCTGATTCCAGAGAGGTCTTGTTTCGACGGGATGTCCAGTTTGATGAGCGCCTTCCCACAGTGGATACCTTGTCTCCAGTGTCTACTTCACTACCTACTCCTCCTACTGCAGCTCTTCCAGATTATGTTGAGGGTGATTCTGATTCTGATGATGATGATCCCCCATCTCCACCTCCTCTTGCTCCCCCTCCGATGCCCAAATGGGCTCGCCTTACTGTTGAGGCAGCAGGATCTATGGCAGGTGATCCTTTAGACACTCGTCGCACTCGTTCTCATACTGCGGGCTCAAGTCTTTTGAGTCATGCTCTTTCAGAGGATCCTCAGAGGTTTTCAGAGGCGACAGGTCACCCTGAGTGGGATAGTGCTATGGAGGAGGAGTATTCTTCTTTGATGCGGAATTGTACTTGGG
Organism: Sequoiadendron giganteum; assembly: GCA_007115665.2. Taxonomy (NCBI): domain Eukaryota; kingdom Viridiplantae; phylum Streptophyta; class Pinopsida; order Cupressales; family Cupressaceae; genus Sequoiadendron; species Sequoiadendron giganteum. Next base: position 125,256,864 of record CM021104.1, read on the forward strand.
ATCTCTGTCCTCTTCCTAAGGGCAGAAAGATGGTTCGGTGCAGATGGTTGTATCGCACCAAGTATGCTGCTGATGGTTCTATTGATAAGTACAAAGCCCATCTTGTTGCGAAGGGTTTCTCACAGATTGAGGGTATTGATTACTCTGAGATGTTTGCACCTGTCGCCAAGATGAATTCTATTCGCTTTGTACTCTCACTTGCAGCTTCTAGGGGATGGCCCATTTTTCAGATGGATGTCAAGTGTGCGTTCTTGCATGGTGACCTACAGGAGGAGATCTATATGGAGCAGCCTCAAGGATTTGTGCAGGATGCTTCTTTGGTTTGCCGGCTTCAGCGTTCATTGTATGGTCTCAAACAGGCCCCTCGGGCTTGGTATGAGAAGATGGACTCCTTCTTGCTCTCCACTGGTTTCACACGCTGTCATTCTGATCCCACCGTCTATATTCAACATCTTGCGGGTGAGATCCTGACTCTTGTGCTATATGTTGATGATCTCCTCATCACAGGTAGCTCATCCTCTATGATTCAGCATGCTCAGCATGCCTTGATGGAGCAGTTTGAGATGACCTATCTCGGTCTTCTACACTATTTTCTTGGTCTTCAAGTGATTCAGTCTTCTGATGGGATCTACATTTACCAGCAGAAGTATGCTCTTGATATGCTTCAGCGCTTTGGCATGCTTGATTGCAAGCCTGCCCCCACACCTTTTCAGTCAGGGGTTGTTTTGACTTCTACTTGCCCCACTCCTTTAGTGGATTCTACACTTTACAGGCAGTTGGTTGGCAGTCTGTTGTACCTGACTCACACTCGTCCTGATATTTCCTTTGCGGTTGGCCTTGTCTCTCAATTCTCCCATGATCCTCATGAGAGTCATTGGCAAGCTGCCAAACGTATTTTGAGGTACATTCAGGGCACCATTTCTTATGGCATTCACTACACATCAGGGGATCCTCACATTGTTGGCTACACTGACTCAGACTGGGCTGGTGATGTCAACGATCGGAAGTCTACTTCTGGCTTTGTTTTCTGTCTTGGCTCTAGTCCTATCACATGGTGTTGCAAGAAGCAAACTGCTCATGCATTATCATCTACAGAGGCTGAGTACTGCGCTGCTGTGCTCGCTAGTCAAGAGATTTTATGGCTTCGACAGTTGATGACTGAGTTTGGTTTTCCTCCTGATAGTCCCACTATTCTTTGGTGTGACAATCAGAGTGCTATACACATTTCTCGCAACCCGGTGGAGCATCAGCGGACGAAGCACATTGAGCTTCATATGCATTTCATCCGACAGTTGATTCAGGATGGTTCTCTCCTCTTGGAGTATATTCCCACTTGCCGAGCAGGTTGCCGACATCTTCACGAAGCCTTTTGCATCGCCACGCTATCTTCAGTTACGCTCTATGCTTGGGGTGAAGGAAGTTGTCCTTGGGGGGTCTTTATGAGGCCGTCCTTCCTTCATGTTTCTTTTAGCATGTTCTTCTATCTCTTTTTGGAGAGGAGTTTTTCCCACTGGGTTTTCTCTTTTTCTCCGTTTCATAGAGATTTCCTTGTATTTGGGTACCTGATCTGGCCTTGTTGTCGGGACCCATTGCTTTTGCTTTCAGTAGCTTCTTCTAGGTTTTAGCTTCTCCCTAAGTCTAGCTTAAGGGGGGGTGTTAGAGTAATTGGTTATTTACTTTATTAATTAAACAATATGTGTTTAATTATTTAAAGTTACCTCTTATCTCTTTTACACTTAAGCTAACTTTTGGTGCATAATAATTAATTGTTTTATTAATTATTTATGTTCAAACCTAGAGTCTTCCTTTTTTGGGTCTCTTTGACCTATTTGAGGTTGAATGCTTCTCTTTTGTAATAATCTTTTGTTTTTACATCTTGGAATATTGAGCTCCACATTTTAGAGTTTTGTTCATGGTGTTCTTGGTTGCTCCTCTTTGCTTCTCCTTGTAACATGTATTTTTGCTTGCAGAGATCACTGGGCTCCTATGGTGTTGTATTTGCTCAACACCAACAGGCGTGGCCAATTCGGGTGAAGATTTCCACCCTAAATTTGAGGAAGATAGTCAAGATAACACTAATTTGGAGGAGGAAGAAGACAAAATTAATGTTGAGAACAGGAGGATAACAATGTGGAAGAAGAAATATTTGGGGAAAAGAATGATGAGGATTCAGAGGGACTTGAATGGAGAAGGAATTTGTTAAGGAAAATCTTAATGAGGAGTTAGAGGAAATGGAAAATGAAGAAGGAATAAGAAATGAATCTGACTAGAATATGGAAGAGAAACAAAAGGAAAGGCCTAGCTTCTCCCTAATAGATGAGCTTGAAGGAGATGGTGAGAACATAAGGAACATGGTTGTTTCCCTGGAGGAAGTTGTTGGAAATATCACTAATATTGTGGACAAAATTGATGTAATATGCAATTTTCAGAATTGTGTCTGGTAAGTCAAGGATAAGGAAAATTAAGAGGGAAATTGGGAAAGAGAAGGAGGAGACAACTCAAAGGACCCCAATTTCTGATTGTGTTAGCCTCAAGGACTAGAGGGAGCCCATGGACCTGTTGAAGACAAACTGAGAATTCATTAACTCTTCTAAAAAGTAATGGTTTCAGTTTCATAGTTTATGTTGTTTTGTCATTGTTTAAGTCGGTGTGGCTGCTTTTGCTTCATCCTATATTTATTGAGGCCTATGTACCTCATTTTGATGGTTTTTGGTTGTCAAGCCTTGTTGGCCTCTGATTTTCTACTTGTTTTGTTTAAACTCTTGGGTTTAGGGGCCCTTCCCCTACTTTTAATATCAAAATCAATTAAAATAAATAAAATATAAAGATTTACATAATTATAAATTAATAGAATATAAAGTCTAGAAAGTTAGCTATAATATAAGAACAAAGTGATAGGATGAGCTTCTAGATGATTCAAGGGGTGTTCACAATAGAATTTATATTTAGAGACATGACCCTAACACAAGTGGCCTCAAATTGTGAGAGATGTATTATTTTAGTGAGGATCCATAGTTTATATAAAAATACTCAAATTTAAGAACACAAAGCATCATGAATGGTGAAGGAAAGATTCATGTGGCAATAAATTTAGTTATATATTTTTACAAAATATGATGGAAAAATGCATGTGCATTAATGGAATTAAGATCCGTGGTAGGATCTAAACAATATAAAGAATATTTTTTGATAAATTTAATAAATTTGAAATTGTGTGAAGTGGTTGTTCAAAATTTATTAAGAAAATTTATTAAATAATTATAGTTATTAAATAATAATAAGATGCAATCTTTGTGAAAGAGTATGATGGTAGAGAAACCAACCCTTAAGACTTATATAAAGAATTTATTTGAGACTCAGAAAGGGACATGGAGATCTCTCAATGAAGAAGAAGATGGTTTGGTGGGCTATGAAAATTTGAGGGGTTGCACAAAGTTTCTCTAACTCAAGATACAAAGTACATTCGAGATTGTCTTGGTCAGGGATTTGATGCATTTGTATAGTGTGTAAGCACACTTTATGTTTTTACACATATTCTTGAATGTGTGTCATAGCTATAAGGACCAATATCATTGAAATTTTCCTAGAGTGAATGAGATTTACAAATGCTATGATTTAGATAAGTATTGAAATTAAAATATATTTAATTATGAATAAAATAGAGTTGATTCAATTAAATTGTTTTATGATGTTATTTGTTTCTTTTGATTATGCTCATATTAAACTAGATGTTAATTTATATATTACTGATGATAATCATCATGTACTTAAGTGTTAAGTTAGCTAGCTAACATTGATAAATATGTAGTTTATGTATTTGAAATTAAAGCGATAGATATGTTAGCATTATTAGTAATATGGTTATATTACATTGTATGGTCGGGTGTTTGAATATGAAGTTAAATTGTTCTGCAACCAACCGCTTCGAACTGCTCCCGCTCCTTGTATAAATGCTTTGCATTATATCGAATCAATCATCAAGTCTTTATCCCCTTCATTTGGTATTAGAGCTGGCGATCAACAAGATGAGAAGATCACTTGGAGATAGACAAATATAGAATGCCAGATTTAATCATTATGAAGCATCTATATCTGGTGCGCAATGGCAAGGAAGTAAAGATGGATCTACTACTATGAGAGATGCTATGCAAGGGATGTCAATTTTTGTTGATATTTTTGAAGGCGTTGAAGTTTAAACTGCCAGTGCACAGAAGGACGAAGATAATTAAGGAAGATTTTTGTGCATTTCTTAAACGAATTAAGTTGCTTTCGCCCCATTAGTCTGCCTTCCTAAAGCCCTGTTATAGGCCTTGGAATCTTTGCAGATTGAAGCAACAGCCGTAGGGAGATTGGTTTTGATTATGCCAGTGGAAGAATGAGGAAACGAAAAGAAGCATAAGGAGGAAGTACACGCTGCCAGTTTTGCTGCCAACTCACATCTCCATAGTTCTTACGAATCGCAAACATAGAATAATATGATCTCAATCTCTTCAAACTCCCTCAGCTTTTACATTTTTAAATGTGAAGGATTGGATGATGAAGTAGGCAGATTATAGGTTCGAGAGTAGAGGTAGTTTTCATCAGATTTGATTTGCAAAGCATCATCTGGGAAAGAGCGGATTGAAGAGCAATATAAGTCATCTAAATACAGAGGCATACAGAGGCATAATAATTCTGAAACGTGAAGGGACCCACTAGAACAATCAGAGAAAGGTGTGGATTAGAGAATATTGTAAGTTCTATATTCCTTTAAATGTTCTACTAGCGTGATAACATTGTTGGACATTCAAGATGTGTTGAAGATTGGCGTAGTCATATGATCTCTGGCGCAGGGGATCCTATCATATATAAATATTCATAATTTGCAGTCATGGATTTTTCTAGTCAGGAGGATGAGTTAGAGCATTTTTGCAAATGCAATTTATTTGGATAATGGAAGTTTAATCTCATGTATGTAAAAAGTGTCTTTACACGTATTCGTTTGTTGATGAGGGTATGGAAGAAGGAGAGTTATCCAGAAGCCAAGAGCATGAGGACCTACTAAATCATCCACTCAAGAGTAAGACAATCATTCATTTGTAATGTATGAGGATTCATATATGGTTACATAGTCATTTAAATGCATCTTTTATTATTGGTAACTTGGAGGTAAGTTACTTTGTAAGAGAAGATGCAACACAAATTACTTTTTTTGAGCATTGTAAGATGTCAAGTAATTGATATATCTTATCTAAGATGTGTTAATTTGTCTTCTTAATACTGGTGCTCCGAAAAGTGCATTCCAAAATATTAAAACAATTATTCAATATCTTGTAGATGAGTTTATCAATGTTATCGATGGATATTCAAATAGTTATGCTTGGACTTTTGAGGCTACCTTTGCTACACATGGTGAGGCCTCCAAAGACTCATCCAAGACATCAAAGAATAAAGAGCAACATGTGATTGGAGGCTGGTGGCACCGGAGGATGGATGAATTTCCATCATCTCAAGTCAGCTTCTCATTTTGAGATGATTCTTTGTTTTAGAAGCATTCTTTTATTTAATTTCTCTCTTTTTCTTGTTGTTGTTGATAGATTAGAAGAATGCATATATTGTGAAGTTTGATTTTTGGAGACAAGTAAGGGGTTTGGTGTAGAGATCAATATGGATGGTTGCCCAACGAGCTTATGAGGCTATGATCAAGAATTATACCCTTATGAGGGTCATCAAACAACTTGATGGAGCCATCTGTTTGGAGAGCTCAATATGGATTGTTGTCAAATAATTCAAGAACCTATGATTCTGGAGTTCATGGGAGAAAGAACTCAAGATTTCAACTAGGGGCTACACCTTTTCGAGGGTCATGAGGTGGCCTGATGGAGTTCCACCTAATTCAAGATTTATTTCTTCAAGGAAGATCTTCACAAAGATATATATATATTTTGCAATGAGCAAGTTTTGTTATGTAAGTATTAATGGGTGTCCCTTGGCAAGGTGATTTTGTGATTTCAGGAACAATGCAATAAGAGGGGGAATCTTAGCATTATTAGTAATATGGTTATATTACATTGTATACTTAGGCATTTGAGTATGCAGTTAAACTGTTATGCAACCAACCGCTTCCAACCGCTATGGCTCCCTGCATAAATGATTTGCATTATATCGAATGAGTCATCAAGTCTTTATCCCCTTCAAGATATACTTTGCATTTAATTTGTATTTAAAAAATAGATAATAACAATAATAAATCCCTTACTATATAAAACTAACTCTAATATATTAAATCCATCCAATCCTATACTTGGGGAAAAGTATTGTTACAATTAATCATATGATTAAGCATGACAATAAGATAGTCAAATTTAGGTCTTGCTTGGAAATATAATTGATAGAAAATTAAATATGAACAATCATATTTATTGTGTAATGAACATGTTGATAAATATTTGTATTTACTATAGTGACACAAGGAACTATGAAATTTGAAAGAAAAAAAATATTTTTCACTATACAAAGGGGACATAATAAGGAGTTGGCATATATTACTCTAAAACATGTATATCAAAACAAGGTTGTAAATGTCTTAAGTGACCCTTCTCCCTTCTCATGAGCCAAATGTATGTGCTATCCTACATCTTATCATAACATTAGTAGCTAAAGTGTATAGAGATGCATAGATTTGACAAGTGCTAGACTCAAGAGATTATAAAAGTGAGTACTAAACCCTAGTGATCAATATCTTTGATGTCTATCAATACTCTATTAAGTGTAAGACCTTGAGATTTATGGATTACCAAAGCCTAAAAAATCCTGAGTGGGACTTGGTGGTGAGAACCTCGAGTAATGAGAATAATTAGTGCAAGGCATGGGTCTATCATGGCCTCTCTTTTTTTTCTCATCATCTTACACTCAATTCTACAATTACATTTTACATTAGAATTTCTAGCATATATCATATGATCAAAGTAAATGTAGAAAATTAGTAATATAATTATATCAAATATATCCAATATTAAATAAATATAATAAGTTATCTTGATAGTGGAAATATGTCAAATCTATTTAATATTCAATAATTAATATATTAAATTAATAAATAAAATTCAATTTAATCAATTATCAATAATACAATAGAAGTTGATAATGAAATATTCTAATTTTCAAAGTTGATTACTATATTAATTAATTAATTGGTATAGATGATCCGAACAACACATCAAGATATGTACAATAGTAAAATTTATTTACTCCCTAAAGAGAGATATTTGATCAAGACTTAAATCACTCAAACATTTCAAAAGTCTATGATATTGTTCTTATTCAAAGACCTTAAGTTGTTCTCTCCTTAAAGAGATAGATATCTCATCAAGAGTTAAATGACTCAAACATTTCAAAGGTCTATGTATTGTTCCTATTCAAAACCTTTTTCAATGATTTCTATATTTTCTAAGTTTACAATTATCAATTTTATTATTTTTTTAATAATTCCATTCAATTTATAGTTATTTAAATCTATTTTTTATTCTTCACTCAATATTTCTATACAAATTAGATTCTTCACTCAATGTTTCTATAAATGCATAATCTCAAGAGAAAATTTGATAATTTAAAAATTAAACCAATGTAAACCCAAGAAAATATTTATTTTATTCTAATATAAATTAAAGCTATTTGAAATATACTCTTAAATTTATCTAAATAATAAGCATGAGAAAATATTAAGATTAGGGAAGAAAAATAAATCCAAGTTTTCATAAAATCTTACATTTGATCAATAAAAGAGATAACTTCAAATTTAAACTATCAACAACTAGACTTGTCCTCACACAATCTTAGGCTAAGGTAGTTCAGGTTTAAAAAATATTTTCGATTGACAATATTCTGAGCACAAGAACACCATTTATAATAATTAATTGGATCATATATTTGTACACTTGAATTGCAAGCATAAAATATTCAAACCTTCACACTAAAAAAAAATTAAAATTAAAATATAAACATAATTTTGTTTACAAGTCCTATATATCTATGTTTATTCTAATCTATTCTATCTATGCATCTTGATTTTACAATAGATATATTTATAACATCCCCTTGAGTTGAAGATAATTACATTGACTCTTGAAGACCTTTATTAGTCGCTACTTTAGTTGAGGCTTTTTTTTGCTTGATAAATTTGAATTATGATTGAATTGACAATTTGAAGAGGAATATTTGAAATCTTTGTTATATTTTTCACGTTGGGAATATTTGGTTGTCCTCACATATCTAGTGATTTTACTCTTTATTTATTTTCAAGGAATTAAAACTTGGTGAAGAATTATTAATACCTTTGGAAATTTCCTTTTCTTGACAAACCCTTCAATTATTATTTTGCAACATGAAATGCATTTAAATAATTTTTTTAGAAATATTCCTTGTAATATACAACCTCTTATTGTTGTTTCAATGTCATCAAATATTTTTTATAGGCTCTCATTATGTTAGACTTTAGAACAACTACTTGAGTATATTTATTTTTACATTTTGTTCTACCTTCATTATATAAACTTTAATTATTTAGAAAAGACCAGGAATGAAGGCTATAAATATATCTAACAAAATACAAAGAACTGAGTCATTTCAATTCATAGCCAATGCAACTAAGCCTTCTTGAGGTCTATGGATATTGAATCTCAACTGTTAGTCTTGTAATGCTAACATCTCGTGCATCTTGGGTATTCACCCTCAGGTAAACATCGGTTTCCCGTCTGTTTGAAAATTCTACAGTCATGGGATGTTACAATTGTTCCCATCCACATGCTTCAACACTATCACACAACATGCATAGAAAAAAATTATACCCATGTTGACTTATATCCCTTCGAAAAAATTGTAAAGAATGGTAGAAATTTAAGGTTCTCATTGTGAGTATTTATGGTTCTCGTTGTGGCTTATTTTCAACAACTCCCTTAAGCCACTCTATAGATGCTTGGGGCTCCCCGTCTAGTCTAGCTCTAGTACCATGTTGATATTTTTCATACCAACTATTACTTGAATCTAGGACCTTACATTTTCTACTAGAGAGTACTCTACCTTTAAGCTACTTGCCCTTTCGTGGCAATATATCTTTGGTCCAGGTGTGACTTATTTCTAACACCCCCCCTTAAACCACTATAGATATTTGGGGCTCCTAGCTTGGCCTAGCAATAATACCGTGCTGATATTTGACATGGACCAAGTAGGACTCAAACCTAAGACCTTCCATTCTCTACACTGGAGTGCTCTCCCCCTAAACTACTAACTCCTTTGTGACTAGTCCATCTATAATCCAAGTATGACTTATTTCCAACACATTATAAAGTATATTACTTTTTACTTCAATATTAATTTAATATATTACACATGATAATTTAAGAATTTTTTAATAATTTTCATTTATAACATAAAATTTATAGATCAACTTTACTGTAGAACAAAAATGGCTAAACAACCACCACAAAAGACTCTGTATTACAAGCTTGAGATATTCACTAACCATGAAATAAACTATTTCACATCCTTTAACAATACAAGAGAAATATTACTATCCATTTTATTTTGCACCAGCCGTCCACAGCGTTTGACGGGGACTGCAACTACACTGTAGCCCTCGCTAAAACGAATTATTTCCGAGTAAATAGTCAAGCATGAACAAAATTCTCTTAGATGCCCCTTAATATCTCCTATCCATTTGCTCACGTTAGATAATGTTGACTTCATACTTGATATTATGTTTGAAGTTATCAACATTTCGACATTTTCTCATGGTTTATGAGCGTTTTGCTCTATGCGGAATGGTCGGAGCTTTGAAGATAACTGAATACCAACTTACATTCATGAAACTATTTTTGTTGTTACCACATTTACTGGTAGAATCTTATACAAATCTGGATGCATTTAATACGTCCCTTTTGCACATAATTATTCTTGTACGCATGGTTAACCTTGCTATATATCTGACATCATCCCTTTATCTATTGTTGAAATTTTACAATGCCTCCAACAGTCTGTTCCACCATTATGACTCGGCTAGCGTTTTCTACTTCCCCGCTATTTGAACTTTCTACAGTCATGGCGTGTCACAATTGTTGAACTTTCTACTGTCATGGCGTGTCACAATTGTTCCCATCCACACAGCTCTACACTATCCATAAAGAAAGAGATTGATACTCGTGCACTTATATCCCTCTTGAGGAGAACGATAGGAATTAAAGTTTGTCGTTGAGGGTATTTAATTTTGTAGCTGTGGGTGTTATTTCACTACGCTCTGCCATTAGTTTCAGATTTCGAAGGACAAGGCAATGACTTAGAAGTCGAACTCGTGTTTTGAATGTGATATAAATGGCACAATTATCTCGACACCCACTCGCTGACTTGTTCCTTCACTGACCTGTTTGCTCTCCCACTTAATCTAGCAGTGAATTTTCTATTGTGAATTTTCCATAGTCTAGAATTGTTGATGGTGAATTTTCCTTCGCTGAATTGTTGACGATGAATTTTCCTAGAGTCATCTATTTTGATATGAAATAGTTAGAAGGAAAAAGTTATAAGAAGAAAAGATATATATACTATTTTATATCTTTGGAATAGTTTTTTTTAAATGGAGTGAAAAAAATTAAATTAAAAGGAATCAAAAATTACATGAAACTACAGCAGATAGCTGTTAGTAGACTATAGGATTGCAGCAATAAATTCCCACTCTAAGCAAAAGCAACCACTGCTGCAAACAGTCTATGAGCAGATTTAAATTAGAAAGATCGTTGGAATGGACAATCAACTCCCAAATGACCACTACATGAGAAGCTCCAACACAGGCATGATTTGCTCCTTTTTAAAGTCTAATAGTAGAAACAATAGTTTGAATACATGCAGCTCCAACGCAGGCATGACCAGCTGCTGTTTAAATTCTAACAATAAAAACAGCAGTTTGAAATTTGAATAATTGGATACAAATGAATAGCTGCAACATAGGCTCTATCTAGAATGCTATGAACACTTTGTAGCTTCTCTGAGTGTGATGAACAAGTGTTTTGAACGCCATATAGTCATACCAGCTAACCTCCAAAGTAGTCCTTTCAATAAGCAAATGAAAAGTCTCCCGTCCAATCTGCAACAACACCATTCAGGTGAATAATTTCATTTGAATTTAGTCTCAAAGGCACTGAACTGAACCTGCAAATCATTTAAAATCTTCCTAAACTCAGGATAAGCATGGTAGGAGGACTCAAGGACAGTGACATAAGGTGAAAAGTTTGCAAAAAGAAGCATGAGTTCAGTTTGCAGGGAGTACTGTGTGTTGGAGAAGGCAGCCAAGCAGTGAAATCTCCATATGTGCTTGAGAATCAGATGTCTACTGGGTGATGGGATTATGAATGCGGTAGAGACCAAGAAGAGCCATTCTCCAAGACCAAGCCCTAGGAAAGAAAATAGGAAGAGTGATGAATAGGGAATTCCAAAGGTGTTGAGCATGATGGCAGAACCAACAAGCGTGCTTAATGATCTCCTAAATAAACTAAATACGATGAAATCGTTCACCTTTGGCTTCAAAAAATCTCCAATCTAATCTTGATACCATATAAGAAATAAGGGAATCTAGGAGATGAGAAACAAGAACATCGAACAATATACAATATTGTATTTAGACAACTCAAATTACAATAAGTACAAAGCTTTACATATGTAGGTAAGGAAGGGGCTATCCATTTATGAGGTGAATTAACAAATCATCAATAATGTGACACAAATGAGTAGACAAGTGTCCTATAGGTGTCAACCTTAGGATCATTTGGAGTGTGCAAACCAACAACCCATTTGACCAAGTCATCAACCTTGATGCCAAGTGTTCACTGGCCTTTGGGGTGAGATGGAAAGACTCTCAACCTCAAAAAGGTAGCACATGAGGTTTACCAAATAACTTGGTAACCTCTAGAGGTCTAAAAGGTTGCACATTCAATTAGATAAGATGTTGTCTAGCTTCATCAACCTAAGTACAATTAAGTATATCTTGAATAGATAAATTATTCAATGTAACAACATATGAAACAAATATACATAGAATATAATAATAACAATTTTATTCTTCCAAGCAATGCAGGGGCATGGCGATAACTTGACCTCTAAATTCCATTTCCTGCTTTCATTTTTTATTTTAGGACAACTCACTTCATCGTTGAGCTTAAAATTAACAATCAACTCAAGCTTTGTCAAAGTTGGACTAAAATTGAACATTAGGAACTTACTAGACTTTACTTTTGGGCTAAAATTGAACAAGACAGACTCACATTTAGCTTGGTGCTTTAAAACGAATCCATCTTTACTTTGGGATTAAAAGGAACGCATGTTTTCCTTGTCACTTGAATGCGTATGCACTTCTCTCGTGCCACTCAACGATCTTGAGAATCAAAAGAATTCCATTTACATCGGTTGGCTAAAATCACCCACACATTTAGACTTAGATCTAAAATTGAACCCTCATTCTAGTGTGAAGGAAAGGCATTTTGTGTGTTCCCTCCTAGCGCTTTATGCAATTTGGGTGGTCAAACTACAAATATACATCTTTGTTTTTATTTATCTTTAGAGGTCCTACCTCCCCACTTCAAAAGGAGGGAATGACCCAAGTAGTAATGGGATAAAGCCAAGCTCTTCCAAACCACTATATAAATGTTTGGTTGTGACAAAAAATTGTGATCAACAAGAAGTGGTACGTGATAGCTTTCCCTCAGTATCTTTATGATGTGAAAATCATTTGTTCTAAGGGTTGGGAGACTTCTTGATAGATTTTATCTTAGTGTCCCCTGAACTAGATGTCCTTACTACAAACCATTTGTTTAGTTACCAAAATCCCTAATACGTGTTGGTGCAAGAACGATCATTCTGAAGTCGCCCCACATTTGTACTATTCAATGTAGAAACAAAAAAAATCCTTAAGGTCTCCGGATCTTTAGGATTTTGAGATTTGGTGGTCTCGAGAAGTGTGTGTTGTGGAGGGGAGCGTTGAAGATAGATAGCTTCAGTCAGATATAAATGATGATTGCATTTATGCATCATCATCATTTATATCAAAATCTCCAAATCTTAAGTATAAGTTTTCAGTCTGCATTGAAAAATATAAAACATATATATTCATATCGAACTAAATCTAATTGCATACATATTATGTTTGATTTATATTAAGAGGTTAATCATTGGTTGTGTTAGATGAAGGGATTGATAACAATAGACATGTCTGCTCATGAGACATGTCACTCATGAAGACGTGTCTCCATGAGACGTGTCTCCCTAAGTCGTGCCTCCCTATCTTGGGACGTTCCTTCCTCACCCATATTTATGAGAGATCCGATACTCAAAGCAGATAATCGAAATCAATAAATTAATCTGCTCTTGAAGGTCAAACATCTACACAGAAAATTCAGACTTAGTATTTCATAGATACATTAAGAATAACTTGACATCAACCTCCTTATTTCTAGTTCAGATTTAAGTATATAATCTGATAGATTTGATCAATTATGATATTGCTATCAGGATTCAACCGTGTAGTTTAACTTGACACGTTCTGGAAGAAACCTCCTACTTATCAAATTTGATCAAGTTTAACTTGGTATCAGAGCCACATTAGGAAGATCCAATTAAAAATATCAGATTATTTAAAATCGTATTTTCTTGAAATAATAAACACATTCCATTCTTCATAATGTCAAGCGTGATCAGATTTGAGGATTGTCTTGAAGGTGCAAACAACTTAACATCATGGAAATTCAGAATCATGATGATTATAAAAGAAAATAAGTTAGACTCATTTGTGAAAGAAAACAAGAGAGAACCAGAGGATGATCTAGAGAAAACTCGATGGATTGAGAACAATGAGAAAGCTATGAAAATTTTAGTAGATGCAGTTAAGGACCATATAGTACCTATTCTATCGAAACATGAGATTGCATAACTAATGTTTAAATCTCTTGAGAGCACCTTTGAAATAAACAACACCAATATGACCCTTGCTTTAAAGAGGGAACTTAACCATGTTCAAATAAACAAAGGAGAATCTATTAATGCATACTTCATGAGAATCATTGAACTAAGAGATCAACTATCAACAATTAGATATCAAATTGATAGCAAGGAATTAACACTAATAGCTCTAGGAGACCTACCAAACTCATGGGAGTCATTTGTTCAAGGAATAAGTGTGAGATCTAAACTCCCTAAATTTGATAGGCTGGGAAAAGATTGCTTACAAGAAGAAACAAGACTCATAACAAAAGGAAACAATCACAAACCCATAGATGAGAATATTCATGTGATAAACACAAATTCTCATAAAAGGGGTAAGAAGAATTCTTATGGGAAAGGATCATTTAAGAGAAAGAAGAATTCTTATGGAAAAGGATCATTCAAGAAGAGGAAAGACATCTCTCAAATACAATGTTTCAGATGTGATCAATATGGACACTATGCAATGAAGTGCCCTGATAGAACAAAACAACAAGGATCCTTTGCTAAAGTGGGAAAAACAAATACAGACTATGACTCTAAGAAATTTGTTTGCTACTCAGCACTATCAAGTCAAGTATCAAACCAAGTCAACAATTGGGTAATTGATAGTGGTTCATCTAGGCACATCACAGGGTTCAGAGAACACCTAGATACTATGAAAGAAGAATTTGACGAAGAAGTGAGTATTGGGGATGATTTTGCACATCCACTAAGAGGGGTTGGAACTTGCACCATAAATTTGAAATCTGGCCTATCTCTACAACTCACCAGAGTATTGTTTGTACCAAGAATAAAAAGGAACCTAATATCCATTTCAGCTCTTGAAGACAACAGATATAGGGTTACCTTTATGGATGGAAAATTTCTGGCATGGCCAATGAACTCAAATATAAAGAAAGCACAAACTATAGGAGTAAGACAAGGATATCTCTACAAAATGTGCACGGATTTTAAACAATCTTTTATTCATGAGACCTCTGATTCAAATGAAATTTGGCATTGAAGATTAGGACATCTTAATTTTCGCGCCCTACCTTCTGTAGAAAAATTAGTAACAGGATTGCCTAAACTAAAACAAATTTATGAAGGAGCATGGAGAGGGTGTTCCCTAGGAAAGAATACAAAGGGAACCTTCCAAAATAGTTTGAGTAAAACCAAAAATGTATTAGAACTAGTACACTTTGACTTCTGTGGTCCCATGTTTGTACCCTCCATGGCAGGATTCTTATATTATGTAATATTTGTAGATGACTTCTCTAGGAAGAACTGGATATATTTTCTTAAATGTAAAGAGTCAATAGAAATCCTTAAAAGGTTTAAGGAGTTCAAAGCACTTACAAAAAAATTCTCTGGGAAGAAAATCAAAATCCTAAGAACAGATATTGGGAAGGAATACACCTCATAAATGTTTAAGGAATTTTGTGTAAATGTTGGGATTAAGAGGGGTTTTACCGTAGCCTACAAGCCTCAACAAAATGGTGTTGCTGAGAGAAAAAATAGAACTATTGTAGAAGCTGCTAGAGCAATGTTGTTTGACCAAAACATTGAAACCTCATTTTGGGAAAAAGCCTCTAGGACAGTTGTCTACATCCAAAATAGATGTCCCCACTCACATCTAGATAACAAGACTCCTGAAGAAGAATTTACTGGTATAAAACCTGACATAAGTCACTTAAGGATCTTTGGTTGTCATATCTACATTCATATACCTAAAGAAAAGAGATCCAAACTAGAACCTTCTGGAAAGAAAGGGGTATTTTTGGGATATAGTGAAACCTCAAAATCCTATAGAATATACATATCCAGGCAGAAACAAATTGAACTAAGTAGAGATGTCATATTTGAGGAAGGAATTGCCTTCAGAAGGGCAAAGAGTTCAACTGAGATAGAAATTCAAGATTCCTCGAAAGTCTTAGAAGAGGAGCCTACTCTTGAGATTCAGATGGAGTACCCTGAAGAAATCATAAGTGAAAATCAAACTACTCCAGAAGAGAATCCCAATGACAACAACAAGAAGAGACCACTTTGGGCTAGGAAGATGATTAAAGAAGCTGAGAATCATACAACACCCAAAGAAACTTTTAGAAAAAGTAAGAGACCCAAAATATTCTCAATCTATGTTGCCTTAATGAATGAGATCATTAGTTCAGAACCTACTAGTGTTACAGAAGCTTTCAAACATCAAGTGTGGAAGGATGCAATGATGGAAGAGTATCAGTCCATTTTGAAAAATGATGTATGGGATATAGTACCTAGACCAAAAGAGAAATTTGTTATCTTTTCCAAATGGCTCTTCAAAATAAAACATGTTGTTGATGGCAGTATAGAAAAACACAAGGTACGTTTTGTGGCCAGAGGTTTCTCACAAAAGGAAGGTATTGATTATGAAGAGACATTTGCACTTGTTGCTAGGTACACCTCTATGAGAGCAGTAATAGCTATTGCAGTAGCTAAAGGCTAGAAGATCCATCAAATAGATGTGAAAACTGCCTTCCTAAATGGGACCATTGAAGAAGAAGTCTATCTAGAGCAACCTGAAGGTTTTGTGATACATAAAACTAACTCACATGTATGCAGATTGAAGAAAGCTCTATATGGACTTAAACAAGCTCCCAGGGCCTGGTATGAAAGAATTGACAACTATCTCTTGGGACTAGGATTTTCCAAGAATGATGTTGATCCAAATCTCTATTTTAAGGTAATTAAAGGTGATATGCTAATAATAATTTTATATGTTGATGACCTATTGATAATAGGAGAAGATCACCTTATTGCTCAAGGTAAAAAGGACCTGACTTCAAAATTTGACATGAAAGACTTGGGCATTTTACATTACTTCCTAGGGTTAGAAGTCTGGCAAAAATCAGATGGAATCATCCTAAATCAAGGAAATTATACTATTGATATTCTGAAGAGATTTAGGATGTTGGACTGTAGACCCATGTCTACACCTATGGAAACCAACTTACACAAATTGAAAGAAGTAGCAACAGAATCAAAATTTGCAGATCCTACTCTCTATAGACAAATAATTGGATCATTAATTTACTTGGTTAACACCAAATCTGATATTTTCTATGCAGTGAATGCCCTAAGCTAGTTCATGTGTGAGCCAAAGGAAATTCACCTTGTTGTTGTGAAGCACATATTGAGATACCTTCAAGGTATTATTGGATATGGTATTAAATACGGAAATGTCCAACTAGATTTACATGGATACTCTGATTCAGATTGGGCTGGAAGTGTAACCGATCACAAAAGCACATCAAGATGTTGCTTCAGTTTAGGATCGGCTATGATCTCTTGGATCAGCAAAAAATAGTCTTCAATGGAACAAAGTTCAACAGAAGCTTAATATATTGTAGCCTCTATGGGGCCAAGAGAAGCAGCATGGCTCCGGAAATTGCTTGTCGGATTATTTGGTGAGCCCTTGAATCCTACTCTTATCCATTGTGATAATCAAAGTTGCATTACACTTTCAGTAAATCTAGTATTCCATGATAGATCTAAGCATATAGAGATCCCTTACCACTATGTGAGAGACATGGTAGAAAGGAATGTGATCCAGTTGGAGTATATTAGTACAAATGATCAAACAACAAACATTCTCACCAAGCCTATCTCCAGAGTTAAAGTTGAACACTTCAGGAAGAAACTTGGTATGGTTGAAATGTAATTTGTTATTGAGATTTGAGATTCATATTGTTTATTTGTACTAATGTATTTAAAATATGTTTAATGTGTAAACTCTTTTGTCATGTGTGTGATTCCATGACTTTATGGGCCCTCTCTCCCCCTGTGTATATTATTGAAAGGTGACGATCTTTCTAATAATGAACACTTGTATTTGACATTGTAAAGTGATGACTCTACAATGATTAGTTGAACTATCATGATAGATATCATGTGACTTGATATCTGTGGATATGTCATGATAGTATCTTATGGACATTTTGATAGATATCATGAGACTTGATATAGATTGAAGATCATTATGATCCTTATAAGATATTCATGGTGGATATGTATATATCTATGGACATGCCATGATTTACTATGGTAGACATGATGTGACTTGATGTCAGTGCACATACCATAATGAAGATGTGTTATGAAGAATGTCATGTGACTTGACACTGTTAGTATACCATATCTTCTGATATCACGAGTAAGGTGATATCACTTTATACTTCTTTGGAGTTATCTTCCCTGGCTAAGAGGGAGTGTTGAAGATAGATAGCTTCGGTCAGATATAAATGATGATTGCATTTATGCATCATCATCATTTATATCAAAATATCCAAATCTTAAGTATAAGTTTTCAATCTGCATTGAAAAATATAAAACATATATATTCAGATCGAACTAAATCTAATTGCATACATATTATGTTTGATTTATATTAAGAGACTAATCGTCGGTTTTGTTAGATGAAGGGATTAATAACAATAGACACGTCCCATGAGTGGACATGTCTCCACTTTGTGGAGACACGTCCGCTCATGAGACACGTCACTCATGAAGATGTGTCTGCATGAGACGTTTCTCCCTAAGTTGTGCCTCCCTGTCTTGGGACGTGCCTTCCTCACCCATATTTATGGGAGATCTGATCCTCAAAGCAGATAATCGAAATCAATAAATTAATATGCTCTTGAAGGTCGAACATCTACACAAAAAATTCAGACTTAGTATATCATAGAGACATTAAGAATAACTTGACATCAACCTCCTTATTTCTAGTTCAGATTTAAGTATATAATCTGATAGATTTGATCAAGTTTAACAGGGAGCCAATGTCACCAAATCTCTAACTGTTTGCTTTATCTTAGTGTTTGGAGAAATCTCAGTGGAGACTCAACAAGGATAGCCATTTCTAACCTAGGGTTGTGTAATTTTTGATTCAGTCAAATACATTGCCTGAAACTCATACTTTGAAACAAACATTAAACAAATCATCAAAATCTCAAACCCTTTGGAAAGAGTGAATATCTTTGAGGGGTCCATTTATTACTGCATGTCCCTAGGGATTTTATCCTTAGAGGCTTCTAAATATTTGGTCCCATATCTCAATTTCTTCTCTCCAAAGTCAACTTAGAAAAACTATGGCCTTGATTCTTTGATTTTCACATAATGGACCTTATGGAATGAAAAGGAGTTAAGACATAGACATTTAATATGTAAATTAAGCAAGAGGTGTTGATGTGGTAAAAAGAATCAATTTTAATCAAGATAAAAGACAATTAAACCCCACACATGTGTTTGTTCTCATGATTTCCTGAAAATTCAAGATTCCAAAGCAAAAGTCTTTATGCAAATGCTTTGTAGGGAATAGAATGTTCTTCAACACCTTAATCTTGTAAACAAAGTCTCTCTAGGTTGATCTACGATCAAAATCAAAACTTCCATATATCACATCATTTGTCAAACCCATCTCACAAACAACTCTTGGAACATTGGAAAAATCATCTTTACTAGACTTTAGTTAAATCCTCAAATCAAAATTGAAATCACTTTGTTTGACTAGGTATGTGGGGATGAATCCTTTCTCACACATTTAGTTAAATTATCACCCCCCTTTAGACAAGGTTAGCTCAAGATAACATCTAACATCTTGGGATCTAAAAGTCCATTAACCAAATCAAACCAATCAAAATCAAATCCTAAAGTCTAGCATTGATCCAAAGTTCCTAAAAGTTCAACACCCATATCACTCACCCTTTTCATCTTTCATCTCATCATTTGTCCTAAATTCCTTAGAGGTGAACAAGGCCAAAACAATACCAATTGATTATCAAAACTCATATTTATACAATCCATGCATGGAATCATTATGTCCTACAAACTTCAATAATATAAAAAATGTGAGTATGCCCAATCTAATTGGACCACCTTTCATGGTAGATTTAAACCAAAGTCAAAACCTACAAATATATTAACCAAACAATCAATGCACGAGTCTTCAACAAAACAAAATTATCCCACCAAATCAATACATGGAAAATATGAATATACGAAGTACAAGCTTACCAAACATGAACATATCAAATCCAAACTTGGTAAACTATGGGATAGATATGTTTGTGAATCATACCAACATTGTTCAAAATCCCAATATGATGACAACTCAATGTATTGATCCAAATCAAGGTAACCTCATGCAAAATCAAAACATTATGTTTTAAAACCAAAATAATGTTCAATGCCAACCTATAATGCAAAATCTAAACATCATCCCAAATCATAACATTGTCCAAAATTAATTTTCCCATGATCCCATACAAACACAAGTTTACATTCCAAATATGCTTGCTCAACAACCAAATCAACTATATCAAGAGTGTCAAAATCAAAATCAAGATCATTTTTTGTGAAATCAAATTGCTTCACTTACCAAAATAGTTGATTCACTGTGCCAAGAGACATCTCCACCCCAAAATATACACACTCCCCCTTGGGTTAAACCATGTCATCAAAACAATGAGTTGTCTCCACAACCTCATCAAGAAGAATATCCTCAATATCAAGAAGTTGGATACCAAGATCAACAACATCAACAATGAGCCCAATCACCACATCTCCAAAATCAATCACCACAAGCTCATTTTCAAAAAGTACGGATCTCTAAAGGTAACCAATGTGAATACACTCCTTTGGGAGAGCCAATTGAATCTACATTACACAAGCTAGTTAATGCAAAACTCGTCACTCTTCCAAAAGTAAGTGCTTTCAACTCTATCTTAAGATTCCCTTGGAATAAGGGTAGATCCTATTGTGAGTATAATAGAGAAAATATTCATAAAACATCAAAGATAATGACTGTTGAGGACAATGATCAAGATTCAACTAGTAATGATAGCAGTGACAATCTATCCACCAAAACTATTGAGGATAATGGTCAAGATTCCACCACTAGTGATAGCAGTGACAACCTCTCCACCACAATTATTGAAAACAATGATACAAATCTATCCATCAATGAGCACCTTGAAGATGTTTCTACCTCATCTAATAGTCAAATCAACATACATCAAGAGTCACTTTTTAATCATGATCAAAACCCCTCAGTAATATCCAACAATGATCTATTTCAAGATGTGTTAACATTATTCGATCCTATTGACATAATCCAAGATCCACCCACCAATGATCTTTTTGACAAACACTTAATTCACCACTTGATTTGACAATTTTATTTTGAAAAAAACGAGTCATGACTTTAAGTGATTTAAAAAAAAAAATGTCAACCATTGATATTTTAAAATCTAATGGTTCTGGCATTATTCTAGAGGCTTGAATTCACAAGTCTAGTGCTTCAAACATTTGTTTTCGAAATGCAACTATAGTTATCCATCTTGCGATAACAATTCATCTTTGATGAACTTATCACCGAATGTTGATTCCTTTTAGACAATTAACCATTAGTTGAAGCTCGATCCCATTGACGATAGATGTCATAATCCCACATTACCGTAGAAAATTGATGGCATCACCTTGTTAGCAGTGCAGGTGTGCGGTAGCTTCCTAATCATTAATTGTCGATCCCAATAATTGATTTTCATGAGTGAATATTGGTCACCTAACTTTGATACTCCACAGAATCGATTATCACCTAGGTCGAGGGGCCGGTCACCATGATGATACCAAAGGCTTAAGTCATAACTTAAGCGACCTTCATCGGTATTCAATCAACCATAAAATATTATTTTGGGTGTCATGACTTTAAGTGAGTTAATAAGAAATAAAATGTCAACCATTTATTTTTGGAAATCTAATGGTTCTAGTGTAATTCTAGAGGTTTGAATTCGCAATTCTAGTGCTTCAGATATTTCCTTCCAAAATGCAACTACAATTGTCCATCGAAAATTTATCGAACAGTCATGGGTTGTATTGATTTGCATTGACATCTGGCTTCAGACATAATGAATATGCTGAAACTTTTCCCCATTCTAGACACTTTATGAAGGAATTTGGATGTGTAAAACATTTGTCTTGGAATAGAAGAATATTTAGAATTTGATATTTTTTCCACCCACACTATGATTTATTATTCCAGCATACCATTTTATTTCGTCAATGAATTATTTTATTGGTTTGAAATTATGTTTAATTCACCAATAGTTTTTTTATTCATTTGAAATAGGTTTAATTCGCCAATGAAAATATATTTTTTGGTTTGAAAACATTTTTGAATCACCAACAAAAATATTTTATTTGTTTGAGTACAGGTTTAATTTTCCAATAGATTTATATTTTGTTCATTTCAAAACATGTTTAATTCACCAATGGAAATATTTTATTAGTTTGAAAATAGGTTTTAATCACCAATGAAAATATTTTATTGGTTTTAAAAAAAATTCAATTCACTAGGATTTTTCATAGACTTCTAGTGATTACAAAAGATTCACCAATTGATATTTTTTTTCTCAAAAAATAAAAAATTCACCAATAAAATTAATATTTATATCGGGAAGCATACAAGACTCACTAAGATTTTACACCTTCACCGAAGGGGCGTTCTTAAACTTGTCCCTACCTCGTGCAAAGCCCAACACTATCTGAAATCTGGTTTTCCAATTCAACAACTTCCCATGCAATTTTTGTCTTTCCAATGCAACAAGAAGGATTCGAGAAAGTTGTTGAGCATGTACTCATAAACAAGTAGCCTTTGAGATCCCTCTGCACAAAATCCCTAAAGCCTGACTAGATTCACATGTTGTATTTCACCAATGATACCTATTTCTGCATGGAATTGTTTTTTTGTTTCCACTAAACCCTCTATTTTTTTTACTGCGATGAGAGTTTTGTCTGGTAGAGTTCCTTTGAACATAGAGTCGAATTATCCACTTCTCAGCTTATACCTGGAATTCTTTGATGCAACCTGCAACTTTTGGAAAGTGAATGATTTGAGCAATGTAGGGATGTCTTCCTCATTAATAATTTTTCCACATTTCCACATAATGGACACTGCTAGAACAAGAACAAGGCCCGCAACACCCCCACGAAGCAAAATTTGAAGGGAAAAGGAATGGTGTCTTGGCTTGCATGTGGAATCTTGTAACATAGAAGCTACCAAACGGAGATAAAATGAGTGGCCATCAGATGATTCATGCATATTCATAAAATCTCCAAACCACAATCGACACAAAGGAGGAGAGGAGCTACTAAGCCAAAAGTCCATGCACAAGCAATTGTTGAGGTAGGCAAGTTGGCATCCATTCAGAGTTTTCTCATTGCTATATGTAGTTACTTGATTGTCGACCAAATACTTGCTCTCTACTTCCAAAAAAAATTCAATAAAATTTGTGACAGAGAACTTTAATGGACTTTGACGAACACAACCACTTAACCACCACTCTTAAAAATCCCAAGCATAGTTGTTTTTGGGTTTGAAACCATGCAAACATGTGCACATATCATTGATATTTCTTGTGGAATGGTAACTCAGCTTTGTATATAGCCAATGCATGTTGCGTTAGCCCCACACACACCATAAACATCACACTTGTTGGAGGTGGGCAAAGGCAAAGAAATATATAAAACTTTAATTGTATTTCCTACCTAAAACGTTTGCATCTACCTCCTTTTATAGAGGTCTCGGGAGTATACAACAACCTCTATAATTTTCCTCATGTTTCTTTCTAGTCCCTTATCACTGACATTATAGATGGATAATTTAATGTAGAAAGTGGAGAAGGAGGAAGCTGGTAGAAATTACCAGAACATCTAGAACATTCTAACACTCCCCCCTAATTTCTACCATCAACAACTAATTATATCAATATTTAAATATTACATCATTGTCTTTCATCATCTGAGCTTTAGCTCATTCATCAACACAAACAAAAACACTATTTCAATTTATTTGTTGCTTTTCATTACTTTCTTTAGCTCTGGGGAGCTGGGCTGGCCTCACAAACTTTGATTGAAATTTGTGGTTTGTCTTTCTTCGATTGTATCTAACTTCTGATCCGTACACTTCCTTGATGCCAATTCGATGATGCTTCAAACTACTAATTCCTTACGCGATGCCCACCTTATTCAACAAAACCTCTTAAAACCTTTCGTCTGTCACAAATGGTGACAGGATCTCCTCCTTAACTTAGCTCTTGACATCTGTCACAAATGGTGACAAGATCACTTCCCAAATATTTCTTAATTTCCTCTTGACGTATGTCACAAATGGTGACAGGATATCCTCCTTTTCCTTTTGACATTTGTCAAAAATGGTGATAGGATTTCCTCCTTGAATTCACCTTTGGTTATAGAAATTGGAAACTTCACGTGCCTTCTTATTCTCCTTTTTATTTTGCGTGGTTCCAAACCAACAATCTCCTCTTGACCTGGTCGATTTCTTCATTTCAAACCCATTTGTAAAATTCACTAAGACAGACTATAAATATCTAATACCCCCAATTAACACCATAGAAAATCACAACACACCTGTAGAGCCAACACAACAAGAACAACAGCTGAAGGCTAAATTGAAAGTAAACAAAATGAGCCTTTGAAATTGGAGAACCAAGCAAAACTTCTTTTTTAGATCGATCTTTTCCCTTCAGCAAACAAGCAAATCAACCTTCTTGTTATATTCCACAACCACAAAAAAGGGCCTTGAGTGGTGAAGAAACACAAATACACACATATTAGCACCAGTACAGTTGTCCAGGAACCCATATTTAAAAAATGCCACATAGATTGCACAAATTCCCAGAGCGAAAACATTGATAATGAAAGAAAACTCACTTTTCCCTTGCTACGAATATCCATGCCTGATCCGCCGATCCATATGTACTCTACAATTTGGAAACTATATTATCCCCTTGGCATTGTATGTCGATCCAATGCAGTCAAGGTGAAAACAACGACCACACTTAAGCTTGGCAACAGAACGCTTTGCAACATCCAAAAAAACAACTTTGAGACTCACAAAACATTGATTGGCAAGAGTCTCTTGAATCCTTGGTTTCTCACCTACCTTGACTGTCCCCTCCACATTCGAGGCTTCATTAACTATTAAAAAAAAAAATGCCTTATCTCTTTTGTAGCGATCTCCACGGTCTCCTGTTAATTCTGGATTTTTACAGTTGCGAACACACGGTTGAGTAGCTACTCTTTCTGAGCTCGATCAGGAGAACTCCATCTGCTCTTGAGGGCCTCCTGGGTCTTCTACCAAGTGGCTCTGATACCACTTGTTGGAGGTGGACAGAGGCAAAGAAATATATAAAACTTTAATTGTATTGCCTACTTAAAATGTTTACATCTACCTCCTTTTATAGAAGTCTCAGGAGTATAGAGCAACCTCTAGAATTTTCCTCATGTTTTTTTCTAATCTCTTATCACTGACATTCTAGATGGATAATTTAATGCAGACAATGGAGAACGTGGAATCTGGTAGAAATTACAATAACATCTAGAACATTCTAACACCGTTGATCTCTGGGTTCGAACCCATCATGCATCCACCCACCATTTTACATTTGTGCCCCAAAAATTTACCATTCTTTTTAAAAAATTCTTATTCCCTTATCATATTGTTGGTATTATATGTGTAGTACATTCTTCAAGGAGAGAGCGTTACAAACTCTATTTTAACACCAGATCTCCTCCTGGAAAATCCTAGCATATTTGTGAAATACTCTCCATTCCACTCTCTGCTAGACCAATATGAACGACTATTGTGAGAGAACAACAAAAACTAAGTCTTTCCTAGTGAAGGATCCATTTGTAAATAAAATGGTCTAGGTCTTGGATCAGAAAAATTATTCTGAGAAGTTAGTTTCATTCATTTCCATATCTTCATCCTCGCTAGCGATGTATCTATCGGATGTTGAAAACTTTCCCAAACATTGTTGGCCCTTGTTCCTAGCATAACAAAGTTACGTGATTCCAAAATTGATGCTTGGGACACCTTCGAGCTGTTTTCGGATGACCAAATCGTTCGGCCTTGTAAATCAAACAATCAGAGAGAACCATTTGTCGATAAATTTAAAACGTTGGGCAACTTTCTCAAAGGATTTTTGCGGTCAACCACCCAAACAATAGATTTCTTTGAGATTTTGGCATACCAAATGCCAATATAAAAGTTATTGGTGTTGTTGAGACTGAAAATTTTCAATGTTGGAAATATTAATTATCCATGAGCCTGTCATTGCTTCACCTACTTGTCAGGAGCTATTTTCTCTTTGCCAGTTTTGGGATCTTCATCCCTGCAGCTTTTGATTGCTCAGAATTGAATGAGGTAGAAATTTTTGAATTCTTAATTAATGCTGGTAGGTAATTTCGAATTTTAGAGGGAATATTTGTGAAAGACAAAAGGAATGAAGGAATCTTTGTTCTATCAGTTGGAGAAGTCAAGTGAAGTCAATTTTTGCAGAAGCAAGTGATTTACAGCAAGAAGAAAAGTTGCAGCAGCAACAGGGAATGTTCTTAGAACATTTTACAGAGTGCTTGCAGTGAACAGGATTGCTCCTGATTGCTCTGTGTTTGCCAGGAACAACAAATAGTTCCAGTCGAGTTGTGACAGTGAGCTCTAAGTAGCTCCTGATCGTTTATGAACTAGTTGAACAGTCTTTGATAGCTCTCATAAAGTTGTAATAGGTAGTTTATAGTTTGTTTGAAGTTTCATGTTTTCATGTATTGTCATTTCCAGCATTTTGAATAGAAGAAGGAAAATATTGCATGCCCAGTTTTTTGTTTGTCTCCATTGAGTTTTAGTTTATTATACTGCATTTGGGTATTTCCAGTTTTGCTGGAAATTAGAGCAGCAGCTCTGTGTCTTGTTTTGTGCAATTTTAAAATCTCTACAATGCAAATGTGTCATTCTTTGGGACCAGAGTTTGATTTCCGACTAGGGCACTACCTGCTGGAAGGGTGTCTCCCCTATAAATTGTCAATGATTGGCATTTATGCAATAGAATAATCATAACATAGTGCAAGACATAACATTTGAAGCAGGTTTTGGCTACAATCCTATTCCTCAGTATTTTCAAATATTTCACAACTCTCAGCTCTTCAATACTAGAATAGAATAGAATATTTTTAGTCTTTTAAAGATAGTTTATCAGACAATAAATCTTATTATTTTTATTTTGTGAAGTTTCAATTCTCTATCATGAAAATGATAATTAATTTTCTTTTCTTTCAATCATCTCTTTGTTAAATAAATCTTAAACAAAAAGTGATTATTAAATTATTTATGTACTTGATCTAAGTATCTTTATAAACTTTACAATCCAAAATATAGTGTTTTTCTATTTCAACTATTCCAAAGATGTCTAAGATAAATCTTCCTCTCAAGAAACATGTCTGCTCAGGACAAACAATCATTTGAGAGATATGCTTAATTCTATGAGCCAAAGCCTTAGCAATTATTTTGTATGAAGTGTTGAGGAGGGTAATCGGTCCTCATCCATTAACAGTGTCTTCCTCATTATCCCCTTTGTTGGTAGATTGTCAACACTCCCCTTGGGACTCGTGACATGGACTAACCACCTACCGTGGATCTGTTAACTTTGACAGTTGTATCAAGCACTAACAGGTTGATCTTTTGGTGCAACGGCAACTATGGGCCAACAAGTGGTATTAGAGCCAAAGGTTGTGGGCTCGAATCCCCTTGGGTAATGCTGAGGAGGAGTTTGTTGGTAGATGGTCAACACTCCCCTCGGGATTCGTGACATGGACTAACTACTTTTCGTGGATCCCTTAACTCTAGCAATTATATCAGGCATTAATAGGTCGATCTTTTGGTGCAACAACAACTGTGGGCCAACACCCTTGTCTTAACCTCAAATGACATTGTAAGTTTAGCAGATTGAGATGGAACAAGTTAAGCTCTATGATCTGGAAGTCTAAGACAGATGCTCAAGCTCAGTTGATAGCTTGGAAAGTTCTTCGTGTCAAAGTCCCGATTGGTGACCGACTCTCATTCATATCACCCTCTCTATCTTGCCCATTTTGTGCTAAAAAAGAGATCATTAAGCACGCTTTTTGGTTCTGCCATCATGCTCAACACCTTTGGAATTCCCTATTCACCACTCTTCCTATTCTCTTTCCTAAGGCTTGGTCCTGGAGAATGGCTCTTCTTGGTCTCTCCCGCTTTCATAATCCCATCACCCATTAGACATCTCATTCTCAACCACATATGGAGATTTCACTGCTTGGCTGCCTTCTCCAACACTCGGTACTCCCTGCAAACTGAACTCATGCTTCTTTTTGCAAACTTTTCACCTTATGTCACTGTCCTTGAGTCCTCCTATCAAGCTTATCCTGAGTTTAGGAAGATTTTAAATGATTTGCAGGTTCAGTTCAGTGCCTTTGAGACAAAATTCAAATGAAATTATTCGCCTGAATGGTGTTGTTGCAATTTAGACGGTAGACTTTTCATTTGCTTATTGAAAGGACTACTTTGGAGGTTAGCTGGTATGACTATATGGCGTTCAAAACACTTGTTCATCACACTCAGAGAAGCTACAAAGTGTTCATAGCATTCTAGATAGAGCCTATGTTGCAGCTATTCATTTGTATCCAATTATTCAAATTTCAAACTGCTGTTTTTATTGTTAGAATTTAAACAGCAGCTGGTCGTGCCTGCGTTGGAGCTGCATGTATTCAAACTGTTGTTTCTACTATTAGACTTTAAAAAGCAGCAGATCATGCCTGTGTTGGAGCTTCTCATGTAGTGGTCGTTTGGGAGTTGATTAGCCATTCCAACGATCTTTCTGATTTAAATCTGCCCATAGACTGTTTGCAGCAGTGGTTGCTTTTGCTTAGAGTGGGAATTTATTGCTGCAGTCCTATAGTTTACTAACAGCTATCTGCTGTAGTTTCATGTAATTTTTGATTTCTTTTAATTTAATTTTTTCACTCCATTTAAAAAAAACTATTCCAAAGATATAAAATACATATACCTTCTCTTCTTATAACTTTTTCTATCTAACTATTTCATACCAAAATAGATGACTCTAGGAAAATTCATCTCAGCAATTCAGTGAAGGAAAATTCACCATCAGCAATTCAAGGCTATGGAAAATTCACTACCAAGTAAAATTCGTCGCAGCAATTCACCAGAAAATTAACCGCATTAATATTTTTTATAAAATCAAAATAATATTAATATGGTTAATTTTCTACCGCAGTGAATTGCTGACGATGAATTTTACTTGGTGGTGAATTTTCCTTCCATAAATTACTGTTGATGAATTTATAGAATGCAAAAATAAATATAAATTATTCCTCTAACATATCGATAAAAATCTTTAATCTACTGATGCCTAGATTTGAACACATAGGCTTTGGTTCTAGCTGCTAGATTAAGTGGGAGAGCAAACAGGTCAGTGAAGGAACAAGTCAGCGACCAGTAAATGTGGTAACAACAAAAATAGTTTCATGAATGTAAGTTGGTATTCAGTTATCTTCAAAGCTCCGACCATTCCGCATGGAGCAAAACGCTCATAAACCATGAGAAAATGTCGAAATGTTGATAACTTCAAACATTATATCAAGTATGAAGTCAACATTATCTAACGTGAGCAAATGGATAGGAGATATTAAGGGGCATCTAAGAGAATTTTGTTCATGCTTGACTATTTACTCGTAAATATTTCAAACGCTGTGGACGGCTGGTGATATGGTTTTGGTTTAAACATAAAATAGATAGTAATATTTCTCTTGTATTGTTAAAGGATGTGAAATAGTTTATTCCGTGGTTAGTGAATATCTCAAGCTTGTAATATAGAGTCTTTTGTGGTGGCTATTTAGCCATTTTTGTTCTACAGTAAAGTTGATCTATAAATTTTATGTTATAAAATAAAATTATTAAAAAAAATTAAAATTATCATGTGTAATATATTAAATTAATATTGAAGTAAAAAGTAATATACTTTACAACGTGTTGGAAATAAGTCATACTTGGATTATAGATGGACTAGTCACAAAGGAGTTAGTAGTTTAGTGGGAGAGCACTCCAGTGTAGAAAATGGAAGGTCCTAGTTTTGAGTCGTACTTGGTTCATGTCAAATCTCAGCACGGTATTATAGCTAGGCCAAGCTAGGAGCCCCAAACATCTTTAGTGGTTTAAGGGGGGGTGTTAGAAATAAGTCACACCTGGACCAAAGATATATTGCCACAAAAGGGCAAGTAGCTTAATGGTAGAGTACTCTCTAGTAGAAAATATAAGGTCATAGATCCAAGTAATAGTTGGTATGAAAAATATCAACATGGTATTAGAGCTACACTAGACGGGGAGCCCCAAGCATCTATAGAGTGGCTTAAGGGAGTTGTTGAAAATAAGCCGCAATGAGAACCATAAATACCCACAATGAGAACCTTAAATTTCTAACATTCTTTACAATTTTTTCGAAGGGATATAAGTCAACATGGGTATCATTTTTTTCTATGCATGTTGTGTGATAGTGTAGAAGCATGTGGATGCGAACAATTGTAACATCCCATGATTGTAGAATTTTCAAACAGACAAGAAACCGATGTTTACCTGAGGATGAATACCCAAGATGCACGAGATGTTAGCATTACAAGTGACAGTTGCGATTCAATATCCATAGACCTCAAGAAGGCTTAGTTGCATTGGCTATGAATTGAAGTGACTCATTTCTTTGTGTTTTGTTAGATATATTTATAGCCTTCATCCTTGGTCTTTTCTAAATAATTAAATTCTCTATAATGAAGGTAGAACAAAATGTAAAAATAAATATACTCCAAGTAGTTGTTCTAAAGTCTAACATAATGAGAGCCTATAAAAAATATTTGATTTCATTGACACAACAATAAGAGGTTGTATATTACAAGGAATATTTCTAAAAAAAATCTATAAATGCATTTCATGTTGCAAAATAATAATTGAAGGGTTTGTCAAGGAAAGGAAATTTCCAAAGTATTAATAATTCTTCACCAAGTTTTAATTCCTTGAAAATAAATAAAGAGTAAAATCACTAGATATGTGAGGACAACCAAATATTTCCAAGGTGAAAAATATAACAAAGATTTCAAATATTCCCCTTCAAGTTATCAATTCAATCATAATTCAAATTTATCAAGCAAAAAAAACCCTCAACTAAAGTAGGGACTAATAAAGGTCTTCGAGAGCCAATGTAATTATCTTCAACTCAAAGGGATGTTATAAATATATCTATT
This sequence comes from Sequoiadendron giganteum, assembly GCA_007115665.2. NCBI lineage: Eukaryota > Viridiplantae > Streptophyta > Pinopsida > Cupressales > Cupressaceae > Sequoiadendron > Sequoiadendron giganteum. Next base: position 125,288,010 of record CM021104.1, read on the forward strand.
GTAAAATCAAGATGCATAGATAGAATAGATTAGAATAAACATAGATATATAGGACTTGTAAACAAAATTATGTTTATATTTTAATTTTAATTTTTTTTTAGTGTGAAGGTTTGAATATTTTATGCTTGCAATTCAAGTGTAAAGATATATGATCCAATTAATTATTATAAATGGTGATCTTGTGCTCATGAATATTGTCAATCGAAAATATTTTTTAAACTTGAACTACCTTAGCCTAAGATTGTGTGAGGACGATTCTAGTTGTTGATAATTTAAATTTGAAGTTATCTCTTTTATTAATCAAACGTAAGATTTTATGAAAACTTGGATTTATTTTTCTTCCCTAATCTTAATCTTTTCTCATGATGATTATTTAGATAAATTTAAGAGTATATTTCAAATAGCTTTAATTTATATTAGAATAAAATAAATATTTTCTTGGGTTTACATTGATTCAATTTTTAAATAATCAAAATTTCTCTTGAGATTATGCATTTATAGAAACATTGAGTGAAGAATCTAATTTGTATCTAGAAACATTGAGTGAAGAAAAAAAAATAGATTTAAATAATTATAAACTGAATGAAATTATTAAAAAAATAATAAAATTGATAATTGTAAACTTAGAAAATCTAGAAATCATTGAAAAGGGTTTTGAATAGGAACAATACCATAGACCTTTGAAATGTTCGAGTGATTTAACTCTTGATGAGATATCTATCTCTTTAAGGAGAGAACAACTTAAGGTCTTTCAATAAGAACAATATCATAGACTTTTGAAATGTTTGAGTGATTTAAGTCTTGATCACATATCTCTCTTTAAGGAGAGAATAAATTTTACTATTGTACATATCTTGATGTGTTGTTTGAATCATCTATACCAAATAATTAACTAATATAGTAATCAACTTTAAAAAATTAGAATATTTCTTTATCAACTTCTATTGTATTATTGATAATTGATTAAATTGAATTTTATTTATTAATTTAATAAATTAATTATTGAATATTAAATAGATTTGACATATTTCCATTATCAAGATAACTAATTATATTTATTTAATATTGGATATATTTGATATAATTATATTACTAATTTTCTACATTTACTTTGATCATATGATATATGCTAGATAATTCTAATGTAAAATGTAATTGTAGAATTGAGTGTAAGATGATGAGAAAAAAAAGAGAGGCCATGATATACCCATGCCTTGCACTAATTATTCTCATTACTAAAAGTTCTCAACACCAAGTCCCACTCAGGATGTTTTAGGCTTTGGTAATCCATAAATTCCAAGGTCTTACACTTAATAGAGTATTGATAGACATCAAAGATATTGATCACTAGGGTTTAGTGCTCACTTTTATAATCTCTTGAGTCTAGCACTTGTCAAATCTATGCATCTCTATACACTTTAGCTACTAATGTTATGCTAAGATGTAGGATAGTGCATGCATTTGGCTCATGAGAAGGGAGAAGGATCACTTCAGACATTTACAACCTTGTTTTGATATACATTTTTTAGAGTAATATATTCCAACTCCTTATTATGTCCCCTTTGTATAGTGAATTACATTAAAAAATAAATAATTTTTTTTCTTTCAAATTTCATGGTTCCTTGTGTCACTATAGTAAATACAAATATTTATCAACATGTTCATTACACAATAAATATGATTGTTCATATTTAATTTTCTATCAATTATATTTCCAAACAAGACCTAAATTTGACTATCTTATTGTCATGCTTAATCATATCATTAATTGTAACACCACTTTTCCCCAAGTATAGGATTGGATGGATTTAATATATTAGAGTTAATTTTATATGGTAAGGGATTTATTATTGTTATTATCTATTTTTTAAATACAAATTAAATGTAAAGTATATCTTGAAGGGGATAAAGACTTGATGATTCATTTGATATAATGCAAATCATTTATACAAGGAGCCATAGCGGTTGGAAGCGATTGGTTCCATAACAATTTAACTGCATACTCAAATGCCTGAGCATACAATGTATTATAACCACATTACTAATAATGCTAAGATTCCCCCTCTTATTACATTGTTCCTGAAATCACAAAATCACCTTGCCAAGGGACACCCATTAATACTTACATAACAAAACTTGCTGATTGCAAAATATATATACATCTTTGTGAAGATCTTCCTTGAAGAAACAAATCCTGAATTAGGTGGAACTCCATCAGGCTACCTCATGACCCTCGAAAAGGTGTAGCCCCTAGTTGAAATCTTGAGTTCTTTCTCCCATGAACTCCGGAATCATAGATTCTTGAATTATTCGACAACAATCCATATTGAGATCTCCAAATAGATGGCTCCATCAAGTTGTTTGATGACCCTCATAAGGGTATAATTCTTGATCATAGCCTCATAAGCTCGTTGGGCAACCATACATATTGATCTCTGCACCAAACCCCTTACTTGTCTCCAAAAATCAAACTTCACAATATATGTATTCTTCAAATTTGTCAACAACAACAAGGAAAAGCAAGAAATTAAATAAAAGAATGATTCTTATACAAAGAATCATCTCAAAATGAGAAGCTGGCTTGAGATGATGGAAATTCATCCATCCTCTGGTGCCCCCAGCCTCCAATCACATGTTGCTCTTTATTCTTTGATGTCTTGGATGAGTCTTTGGAGGCCTCACCATGTGTAGCAAAGATAGCCTCAAAAGTCCAATCATAACTATTTGAATATCCATTGATAACATTGATAAACTCATCTACAAGATATTGAATAATTGTTTTAATATTTTGAAATGCACTTTTCGGAGCACCAGTATTAAGAAGACAAATTACTTCAATTAACACATCTCAGGGAAGATATATCAATTGCTTGACATCTTACAATACTCAAAAAAAGTAATTTGTGTTGCATCTTCTTTTGCAAAGCAACTTACCTCCAAGTTACCAATAATAAAAGATGCAACTTACCTCCAAATTACCAATAATAAAAGATGCATTTAAATGACTATGTAACCATGTATGAATCCTCATATATTACAAATGAATGATTGTCTTACTCTTGAGTGGATGATCTAGTAGGTCCTCATGCTCTTGGCTTCTGGATAACTCTCCTTCTTCCATACCTTCATCAACAAACGAATACATGCAAAGACACGTTTTACATACATGAGATTAAACTTCTATTATCCAAATAAATTGCATTTGCAAAAATGCTCTAATTCATCCATCTGACTAGAAAAATCCATGACTGCAAATTATGAATGTTTATATATGATAGGATCCCCTGCGCCAGAGATCATATGACTACGCCAATCTTCAACACATCTTGAATGTCCAACAATGTTATCACGCTAGTAGAACATTTAAAGGAATATAGAACTTACAATATTCTCTAATCCACACCTTTCTCTGATTGTTCTAGTGGGTCCCTTCACGTTTCAGAATTGTTATGCCTCTGTATGCCTCTGTATTTAGATGACTTATATTGCTCTTCAATGCGCTCTTTCCCAGATGATGCTTTGCAAATCAAATCTGATGAAAACTACCTCTACTCTCGAACCTATAATCTGCCTACTTCATCATCCAATCCTTCACATTTAAAAATGTAAAAGCTGAGGGAGTTTGCAGAGATTGAGATCATATTATTCTATGTTTGTGATTCGTAAGAACTATGGAGATGTGAGTTGGCAACAAAAGTGGCAGCGTGTACTCCTCCTTATGCTTCTTTTCGTTTCCTCATTCTTCCACTCCCATAATCAAAACCAATCTCCCTACGGCTGTTACTTCAATCTGCAAAGATTCCAAGGCCTATAACAGGGCTTTAGGAAGGCAGACTAATGGGGCGAAAGCAACTTAATTCGTTTAAGAAATGCACAAAAATCTTCCTTAATTATCTTCGTCCTTCTGTGCACTGGCAGTTTAAACTTCAACGCCTTCAAAAAAATCAACAAAAATTGACATCCTTTGCATAGCATCTCTCATAGTAGTAGATCCATCTTTACTTCCTTGCCATTGCGCACCAGATATAGATGCTTCATTGTGATTAAATCTCGCATTATATATTTGTCTATCTCCAAGTGATCTTCTCATCTTGTTGATCGCCAGCTCTAATACCAAATGAAGGGGATAAAGACTTGATGATTGATTCGATATAATGCAAAGCATTTATACATGGAGCGGGAGCAGTTTGAAGCGGTTGGTTGCAGAACAATCTAACTTCCTATTCAAACACCCGACCATACAATGTAATATAACCATATTATTAATAATTAAAAACTGGGCCCTGCAAAGTAAGATCGAGGAAATGGGTGTTAAGATTGTTGAATTGGGTAAGAAAGAAGCGGTGCATAGTAACAGGAACATTGATACCGATGCTGAGTGCTTAAGGAATACCATCAGAACTATCATGGAACAAAACAATCGTATAACAAGACATAATGCTATAATTATTAATGCAATGACTGAAAAGTTTGACAAAGCCCAGCAAGGATCTTTGGTGGTTGACCTGGAAGATACTGAAGATAAAAGTCAGGACACGGATGGCGGCATTTCTAGAAGAACCCGTGCCAATTTGAAGCATAAGGCCCCCTTAACTCCGAAAATGGTTCAAACCTTTAAAAAGGGGGTTAAAGATATGCAGGATATGGAAGCAGAGACAAAGACTGTCCTTAGGTCTCTGAAGTAATGGTTGGGGCTTTCTGTGTTCTTTCTGTGTTGTCCCTTCTTTTCTGACCCTTCTGGTCCTTTTTGCTTGATTGCTGCTAGTTTTTTCTCGGGCAGCTATTTTTTTGGTGGAACTTTGGTGTTCTCTTCTCTATTTTGTAAACTTTGTAGTTTCGGGTCCCTGTAAAACCCGTTTTACCCTGTTATCAAAAACATATATAGCGCTTTAATTTCAAATAAATAAACTACATATTTATCAATGTTAGCTAGCTAACTTAACATCTAAGTACATGATGATTATCATCATTAATATATAAATTAACATCTAGTTTAATATGAGCATAATCAAAAGAAACAATTAACATCATAAAACAATTTAAATTGAATCAACTCCATCTTATTCATAATTAAATATATTTTAATTTCAATACTTATCTAAACCATAGCATTTGTAAATCTCATTCACTCTAGGAAAATTTCAATGATATTGGTCCTTATAGCTATGACACACATTAAGAATATGTGTAAAAACATAAAGTGTGTTTACACACTAAACAAATGCATCAAATCCCTAACCAAGACGATGTAATGTCCCTATTTTTAGCACTGCACTTCTCAGTGATCGATGGCCTATCCCCAGGGTGCTGTCAGCTAGTCAGAGGCAGAATTAGGGTTTCTGACTGTTTGGTGGGTTCTCTTGAGGATTCAGGGTTCTGCTTGTTGGAGTTTGGGTGTTTGGATTCTGGATTCCTTCTGGGTTTTCAGAAAGCTTCGTAGAGGTATGACTTGCAACCGCATCGGGCAACCTTTCCGAACTTACTATTTTTAGTAAGTTATGATGGCTACATCCTGGAGTTTGGGATTTTGGATTGCGGATTCTTTTTGGGTTTTCAGAGAGCTTCGCAATGGTGGTGCATGCATTGCATTCTGAGCAACTTCTTGAATTTACTATTTTTAGTAAATTATATATTTAGCAGTGGTCCAGTCAGCACCAACTCAGTCAACTTTCCTTCACTTGCAGTTCATTGGGTGATCATGATTTTTGGCTTAAGAGGTTCATTTTGGAGAAATAAGTTATTTAAAGTCAATAATGTTTTATTTTATAAAATAACCCCTTGTCCTAGTAATATGACTTTAAGTCATTTTAAAGAAGGGGACTTTGAGGGTTATTCTCTCACGAGGAACATATTGTGATTTTTCCTAAAGTTAATTGCTCAAGTGGAATTGGATGCCAACTTTTGGAGAAAAGATAATTTTAAATTAAAGGAAAATTGCCTTTATGAAAAGGGATGCCATCTTGAAGGAAGACTTGGTCAAGTCAAAACCCTAAAAGCATCTTGTGGAGTGGGTGCACCTTCTAGAAGCATCTGGAAGTGTCTTCTCAAAATTATAAAAGGGAGCCTTGGGTCTTCATTTGATCATCTTATGTTTTATGATATTGTTATGCTATCGGAATGGTTGTTGGACTGCTTCGAGGAATGAATGCCTCCTAGCCTTGGCTCGACTTCGTGCTTGAGAGATAGCACCTAGTGGAGAAGTTTGCTTATTGTTGAGAGCTTTTTTCATGAGGTTTGCATTGTAGCTTGAGTTTTGCTTGTAGTTCAGTTTATTGCATTTTATGTCATTTTCTGGAGTTGTTGATAACAGAGCTGAATCTGTAGTTTCATTCATAAATCAGAAAATCAAAAGATATTTGTTCTGGGTATTGCATATTTCCTTTTGTCTATGTTAGGCACCCCTTTGTGTCAATTTTCAGATTTTATTATGCAGAATTGGGTTTTATTTTGCAGAAGTCGCCCCTCTTGAGGTTGTTCTTCCTCGTCATGCCTGGCAAATATTTAGATAATTCATTGAGTGGGTTTTGCAGCTGTTTCTCTATCATAAATTGATCACTATCTTCTTAGGAGTCCATTGCACTTGGTCTCATGTCATCCAGAGTAGTTATGAGAGAGTTATGAGCATTTTTGTGAGTTTATGAGTTGTTGGTCTGTAGTTTTAGCTTGCTGGTTTGTCATATCAGTTTTCAATAGTTGGAGTTTTGGGGCTTGTTTTTCATGGTTGAGAGTCTCTTGGAATTAGAGAAACAATTGATATCATTTGCAACATTTGGAGAATTCTAATACAGTGTTACTTGCATGGTTATTCTCATTGTAAAGTTGTTCAGTAGTACTATTCAACTATTTTAATTATCTTGCCTATTTCATTGTTTTCCCACTGGATAAGTGGAAGAGGCTGGCTTGCCGCCTACTTTACATTTTGAAGTTGCATTTGTATCTTTCACCTCTGCCATATGGTCTCCTCATTTCCATTCTGGAATTGGGTAGCACATACTTGGTGTTGAGTTACTTTCAGTTGCAGTTTGTAGTGGTAAAGATCCTCTGACCATATGCTCGTCATCTCTGATGCATTCTTGGTTAGAGTTCCCTTATCAGTTCTGCTTGAGATCCTCTGACCATATGTTCACACCTTGCCCAACTTGGGATCCTAGTGTACATTCTTGGTTAGAGTTACTTGTGCATCATTTTGGGTTTTGACACTAACCTTAACGAGTGCATGTTGCATTGTAACTGTGATCAAAAATTGAAAAAATTGGTTCGGGATATTTCAGACAATCTCGAGTGTACTTTGTATCTTGAGTTAGAGACACTCTGCACAACCCCTCAAATTTTCATAGCCCACCAAACCATCTTCTTCTTCATTGAGTGATCTCCATGTCCCTTTTTGAGTCTCACATAAATTCTTTATATAAGTCTTAAGGGTTGGTTTCCAAACCATCATACTCTTCACAAAGGTTGCATCTTATTATTATTTAATAACTATAATTATTAATAAATTTTCTTCATTATCTCCATTTGATACTTCCATAACTTTATTTCCACTTTGAGGAAAATATTTCGTAACCTTTCTACCTTTGTAATTTAGTTGATGTCCTTAGTAACTTAAGTTAAATCTACATCGCATCTCACAAAAATAATCACTATATTAGTAAATATCTCACTTTAATTTCACCTATAGTTTAATTTCATAATTTCTAGATCTTATCAAATCTTTTAATTTGAAATTAGATCAATATAAATACTTTGACACTAAGAAATAACAAGATTAAAACTATATGAAGCAAATCATGATTTACAAGGATCTAATGCGGGTTTATATACTAATATTTCATATTTTAATTTTTGAAACTTTTTCATTCATGTATACTCTTATTGTAAAAAAAAAAGTTACTTTTCAAAAAAATTAAAAAATATTATCATATTATTATATAGAAGATAATTATTTAATAATATCCATAACATGTGTTATGAAGACACCTAATGCTAACATTCAAAAACATTCCAAGATAATAACCATGCATTCCAGACTACATGAGTATCCTATTTTTCCTAAATAATCAAATTAAAAAATACATAATTTTCCTTAAATAAAGTATATATCATTTCACATAATTGTTCAAATAAGGTTTTTAGACAAATTTGAATCTAATAAGATTGTAATATAAAATATCTTATTACTATCAATAGAATGTTTATAACACTTAAAAAAAAAAATTAACACATAACACCTTGTCATAGATTCATAAGTAAATGCCATGATATAACATCCACAAAGATTACATCATGTACAAAGTTATTGAGTTGATAAAGCACAATAAAAAAGTAGAATAAAACAAAATATGGCAATCTTACTAGACATCATAACTATAATAGAACAATAGTAAATAATTATCACTTATTGATAATCTCTAGAACGCTTCTAAATTTGTGTATAGAATATGTTTACATAAATATCTAATTCTTATTTAAGAAAATTTTGGAGGTATAAGAGAAATATTAAATAATTCCTTATTTGGTAAACCATTTTATTAGTCTAACCAATGTATTATAATAACTCAATATTTTACCAATTTTAAGACAATTTATTTTAGGACATGTGGGTTATTAGCCCACCACACTTCCACTATGTCACTCTAATACTAAGCTAATATAGAGTATAGCTTGGATCAACATCACACTCATATTTAAATATACAACACAAGTTCTTATTAAATATGATTTTGTCTGTGTAACTTTTAAATCCATAAATTATTTTTTCATTCAGTATTGTACAAGATCAAATTAGTATAATAAAAATCTCAAATGGACATAATCGATTATATAATTTGATGGCATTTACTATCTTTTATCATACTTACTCCATATTTTAGTAAATGTATTTTATGGTTTTTTAATTATTTAGGAGGGGTATTTTTTTCTTTTTCTTAATTATTTATCTAGGATATATGAGTCAATACTAGTCATCAAACATGAATTGTTTTTCTCAATAATTATAGAGTTCGGCATATTCAAATAGTTGATTACTATTATCTTATTGTCGTATTATTATTTGTACTATGTACTATTGTGTGAATATTAATAATAATTAGCAAATAACTTTTCTAAAATAAATTCTCTTATCTAATACAATTATATTAAAATTATCAATAAAAGAATATATTTGAGTCAAACATATAGGCTAGTTAGCACAAGCAGTTTAATTGAATGTCATACTTTACACCTTGTCAAAAGTGGTAATTAGTTATCTTGTTTTTTATTGGTCAAATTTTAATTTCAGCCATTGAAATAAGTGTAGATTAAGAATAACCCAATGCAACATATTTTTATATACTCTAAGAATATATATTCTTATATGAAGAATTTTGATCTCATCCTTCTCTTACCATCCATGTTTATAATATTTTCACTATCTTTCTATTTTGACACTTTCGTCATACCTTTATAGTTACATGATTTAAAGATTTGTTTATTTTTTTTACTTACAAAGCCTCTAACTGAATATCTATAATATACTCTTTCCTAGGAAATTTTTGAAAGAATAATAAATTTATCCCTTTTTATCCAAAGGTTGAATGCACATCCATCTATAAATTTATCCTATCGAATATATAGATTATACCACTATATGTGAAAATTCACATGCTTGCAAGATAATATCTATCTTCAATTTATTTATTCTCCTTCATCACACATCATTCTATGTCTTTGACCAACCACAAGAAATCACCAAGACCAAATATTAAGGTTTATCTAAGGTCAAGAAGTATATGTAACATAAATAGTGTGCCCAAGGATAGTAAGGTGGCTCAATAATTATCCCTTTTTACAATATTACTATTTTTCTACTCAAATATTACTCCTATTTTTCAAGTCACGTAATTATCCCTTTTTACATAATTATTATTTTACTACTCCAATATTACTCCTAATTTTGAAGGAGCTCTAGATGGTAACCTTGTTTAAGAATAGGATGGTAATATATTATTGGTGTGGTTTCATGACCATTAAATATTCTCTAGAATGTGTAAATATGATTTATATTAATTTGTATATTTTTCAACATCTTGTCAATTTGTAATGATTCTTAAAACAATATTGAGACATGAAGAACAATTAATAAATTATTACTATAGGTTTTGATAAACTTATTCCACTAACCCTAAGGGGACTCTAGCTTGAACAACCACTTAACACAATTTTAAATTTATTAAATTTATCATTTTTTTTCTTTATATTGTTTAGATCCCACCACGGATCTTAATTCCATTAATGCACATGAGTGTTTCCATCATATTTTGTAAAAATATATAACTAAATTTATTGCCACATGAATCTTTTATTCACCATTCATGATGCTTTGTGTTCTTAAATTTGAGTATTTTTATAAAAACTATGGATCCTCACTAAAATAATACTTCTCTCAAAGTTTGAGGCCACTTGTGTTAGGGTCATGTCTCTAAAGATAAATTCTATTGTGAACACCCCTTGAATTATCTAGAAGCTCATCCTATAACATTGTTCTTATATTATAGCTAGCTTTCTAGAATTTATATTCTATTAATTTATAATTATGTAAATCTTTATATTTTATTTATTTTAATTGATTTTGATATTAAAAGTAGGGGAAGGGCCCCTAAACCCAAGAGTTTAAACAAAACAAGTAGAAAATCAGAGGCCAACAAGGCCTGACAACAAAAAACCATCAAAAGGAGGTAAGTAGGCCTCATTAAATATAGGATGAAGCAAAAGCAGGCACACCAACTTAAACAATGACAAAACAACATAGACTATGAAACTGAAACCATTACTTTTTAGAACAGTTAATGAATTCTCAGTTTATCTTTAACAGGTCCATGGGCTCCCTCTAGTCCTTAATGCTAACACAATAAGAAATTGGGGTCCTCTGAGTTGTCTCCTTCTTCTCTTTCCCAATTTTCCTCTTAATTTTCCTTATGCTTGACTTACCAGACACAATTCTGAAAATTGCATATTACATCAATTTTGTCCACAATATTAGTGATATTTCCAACAACTTCCTCGAGGAAAACAACCATGTTCCTTATTTTATCACCATCTCCTTCAAGCTCATCTATCAGGGAGAAGCTAGGCCTTTCCTTTTGTTTCTCTTCCATATTCTAGTCAGGTTCATTTTGTATTCCTTCTTCATTTTCCATTTCCTCTAACTCCTCATTAAGGTTTTCCTTAGCAAATTCCTTCTCCATTCAAGTCCCTCTGAATCCTCATCATTATTTTCCCTAAATATTTATTCTTCCACATTGTTATCCTCTGTTAATGACTAATCTTCTTTGGTTGTCTAATCTTCCGGTTGTATTAGTTTTGGTTTGTTTGTTTTTTGTTTGGGCAGTTTATAACTATTTTCTGGCTGTTGCTTCTTATATTTATGACCTGTTTCTTTATTGTTGTGTGGCTTGTATGGTTGTAGTATGCTATGTAATAGGAGTTGCTTTATTCAAATGAAAATCATTTACAGTTTGCCATTTTCAATTGTTTTTTCAATCCTGGGCTAACAGTGGTATCAGAGCATAGGGATACTTTTATATGTGAAGCTTTTGAAGATTGGAGCACTCTGCAGAGATAGAAAATTGATTCAGGTGAAATCAATCAATTTATTTTTACAAGGGTTTCATATCTCTAAAATTGAGCAAGAAAATTGAGCAATCGTTTTAAATTTGCAGTGTGTATTTTTCATTTTGATTCACAATGCAGTCTATTGTTTCAATGATTGGGGAAACTTTAACTGGAAAAGATACTTGGTTGGAATGGCATGGAAAAGTAGAAAATAAACTAGTTTTTAATGATTTATGGTGTAAAATTTGTGATGGAAATACTCAACCTACAGAACCAACTGATGCTAAGGAAAAAGAAATTTGGAAATATAAAAATTTAAAAGCTTTGGCTTTAATAAGAGCTTCTGTTAATGGAGATTTCTATCGACATATACAAGGATGCACATATGCTTGGGAAGCTCTTCATAAATTAAAATATTTATTTGATTCTCATTCTGAATTAGAGTTTCTTCAGTTACATTTAAAATTATTTAATCTTGAGTTGCAGAATGGTGATGTTATGAGTCTGGCTTCAGAAATCAGAGCCATAAAACAAAATGTTGATGCTGCGGGAGGGAAAGTTGATATATCTCATAGCCTTTATTAAGGCACTTCTTCCAACACATTCCACTTATCTAGAGTCCCTTCAATCAATCAATCAATTGAAAACCATTACCTTTGATCAATTGGTTGAAAATTTAGCAGAACGTGAAAAGTATTTTGGAAGGAAAATAGATAATACTAGTGAGAACAATTGTTTTTCTTATCAAAAAGAGAAATCCCTAAACAAAAATTCTTCAAGAGGTGGTTATAGTGATAGAGGAAAAGGTAGAGGTCAATGGAGACAAAATGATAATCAAAATGATAGGAAACATTTATATTGTAAAAGATGTGTTAGAAAAGGTAGTCATGAAGCACATGAATGCAAGCTCTCATGGGATAAGATAGAAGGTTTTAAAGAAAATTCTTTTAAACAAAAAGATAAAACCAAAATATACAATGATTATAAAATTTCAGGAGTAGCCCAAAGAAAAATTCACAATGATGATAATATTTCAGGAGTAGCCCAATTTTCTTGTGACAGTGATAGTGATCAATTTGTGCTTAATGTTTCAGACTTTGCATCTAATTCCTCATGGCATGATTCTTGGGTCTTAGATACTGGAGCAACGCAACATATGACATTTCGGTGTGATTACTTTGAAGAATTTCATGAAGATGACTGTGGTCCAATTTACTTTGCAAATAAATCAAGCCTCAAGCCTATTGGAAAAGGAACTGTTAGACTTAAGTTGCCTGATCTCTCTGATTTTGTGCTTCATGATGTGTTGTTTCTTCCTCAGTTGCAACGTAATTTGTTATCACTAGTATTGATTCGACAACAAGGCTACTCTGTTTTGTTAAAAGATGGACAAGTTGTTGTGAGAAAAATATCTAATAATCAAGTTGCATTTACTGGTTATGAAGATGGAAGATTATTAAAACTCAATGGTACTTTTGCTCTTTCTAGAAGTTTTGCATATCTTATTGAAGAAGCTAGTCTATCTCCTAGTCTTTTGTGGCATGTAAGATGTGGACATATCAGTTATGATAGAATTCATATCATGCAAAATAATGGTGTTGATGGTTTGCTTGTTTTGCCTAAAAAAATTGAAAAATGTGAAGCATGTATTCTTGCCAAACAACATAGAAATCCATTCCCACGCTCAACTTGGAGAGCACATAGAAAATTGCAACTCATTCATTTTGATTTATGTGGGCCTTTACCAGTAACTTCTATTGGAGGTTCTAAGTATTTCATGTTGTTCATTGATGATTACAGTCGCATGACCTGGATTTATTTCTTGCAGAAAAAATCAGAAGCTTTTGAAATTTTTAAAAGGTTTCGTGTTATGATTGAAAATCAAATCCAATCTCAAATTGGTACTCTTCGAACAGACAATGGTGGAGAATTCACTTCTCTAGTTTTTGAGGATTATGTTCATCAAAATGGGATACAACATCATCTAACTATTCCAGGTACTCCTGAACAAAATGGTGTGGTTGAAAGAATGAATAGAACCATCATGAACATGGTTCGAGCATTGCTTTATTTCAAAGGAATCAAGTTACATTTTTGGGCTGAAGCAGCAAGAACTGCAGTCTATCTTTGTAATAGATCTCCATCATCTGCACTTCAACATGCCATTCCATATGAAGTTTGGTTTGGGTATCCTCCATCCATTTGACATCTTCTAATTTTTGGGTCTACTTGCTATGCTCTAATTCCTAAGGATAAAAGAACTAAGTTGCATAATCATAGTTATAAGTGCATTTTTCTTTGCTATTTTGACTCATCCAAAGCCTATAGGTTGTATGATGGAGAAAAGCAATGCAAAATGAGTATGATGCACTTTTGAAAAATGGTACATGGGAGTTGGTTGATCCTCCTCTTGGTTGTAAACCTATTGGTTGCAAGTGGGTTTATAGAAATAAATATAAAGCAGATGGTTCACTTGACAAACATAAAGCCTGACTTGTTGCCAAAGGATATGCTCAAAAAGAGGGTATAGATTATGATGAAACCTTTGCACCTACAGCTAAATGGACTACCATTCATGCTTTGTTGGCTCTTGCAACTCAAAATGGGTGGACAGTTCATCAAATGGATGTTAAAACTGCATTCTTAAATGGTGATCTCAAAGAAACAGTGTATATGACTCAACCTGAAGGCTATTTCGTCAATGGTAAAGAACATCAGGTATGCAAACTTGTCAAATCTATGTATGGTTTAAAACAAGCCCCCTAAGCCTAGTATGACAAACTTATCGAGCATCTCCTGCAGTTGAATATCAAGCATTTTGAATTTGATGATGTAACTCTTTTTGTTACAATGGTTGCCAACATGGTTGTCTATCTTGTTGTTTATGTGGATAATATGTTTATCACTGGTACTAAAGAGGATAATATTCAAGATGTCAAAAACCAATTGAAGCAAAGATTTGATATGACTGATTTGGGCCATCTTCATTACTATTTGGGTATTGAGGTGATTCAACAACCCCATTCTATCTTCATCACCCAACAAAAATATATTCGTGACCTTTTAAATAAGTTTGGCATGGCTGAATGCAAACCCCTCAGTACTCCTATGGAGCAAAATCTTAAACTCACATCAACTGATTCTTCAACATTGGTTGATGCAACTACCTACAGGAAACTTGTTGGCAGTTTGATTTATGCTACCACTACTCATCTAGATATTTCATTTGTTGTTGGAGTTCTTTCCAGATTCATGGAACAACCTAGAGAACCTCATTGGTTGGCAGCGAAATGGGTTCTTCGATATCTCCAAGGTACTCAAAACTATGGGCTCAACTACTACAGGACTAAACAATTTTCTTTGCTTGGATATTCTGATTCAGATTATGTAGGGGACTTGGAAGATGGTAAATCTACATCCAGTTTTTTAATGCATCTTGGGCCTGTTGTCATTTCATGGAAATCTAAAAAGAAACCAGTCCCAGCCCTCTCTTCTTCTGAAGCTGAATATATGGCAGCTTCTGAAGCAACTCGAGAAATTTTATGGCTTCACAAAATTCTTGAAGACTTGCAGGCACCACAAATTTCTTCAACACCACTCTTTCTTGACAATCAATCTGCTATTAAAATGGCAAAAAATCCAGTCTTTCATGATCGTACCAAACACATTAATACAAAGTTTCATTTGATTTGGCATCATGTGAAAGCTGGTCTTGTAGACCTCAAATATTGTCCTACTGTAGATCAACCCGCCGATATTCTTACCAAGGCATTAGGCAGAGAAAATGTAAGACCCCTCCATTTTTCCCTTTTGATCGAACAGTGTTTTGTTTGATTATGTTGTGCTTTTTGTTTGCACTTTGATTTGGAAATCAGTTGTTATTTGATCATTATCTGTAAGTGATGCAAATGTTATATTTTGGTGTGATGGTGTATTTTCCTGATGTAATTATTATGTCATGCTTTGGATTAGCATAGCGAATAATTGAATTAATGATGTTTATGCTTTGGATTATACTAGCATGTTAGATTGTCAGTCATTTGCAGTGTATTGGTGAAGAGGACGGTATCGCATCACTCGCTTGCGAGTGCCCTACTATCCCGTGATTTCCTCTTCACGGTGTGTACTTTATGCTAGATATATTATATGTTGTGGTTACTCTATTTGCAAGTTGACAGGTACAAGACATCGACTCCACCTGGTTTCAAAGGTGAGAGCGTGTTCAATACCCAACGGTATTCGATTGGGAGATAGTAGCTAGGTTTCCGTGTCAGGCTGTCACCCTAGTCCTTGTATGTTGTCAGTTGTTTGTCGAGTTGTGTTGTTTTGGTTATCGTTCCCTCCCTTCGTTATTTAATTTCAAGTTAAATTGGAGGATTTAAATGGCTTAATGCATTTTAGAGTTGGTTATTTCAATCGAAAATTATGTGTAAATATAATTATTTGTTATTTAATTTAATTTAATTAATAAATAATTTAATCTTTGATAAAATCTATTTTATTAATTAATTAAATTTATGTTGATTAAATAAGTTAAGTTATCTATTTTGAATTAAAGAATATTGGTTGAAATTGAAAATTAAAAGAAATTGTTTTAGAAAGTCAAATTTGGAAATTGAATTCAAAATTGAGATATTTTTGCATTTCTGTTTTCAGAAATTGATTGTAGTGGTTGAATGAGATATTTTTGCAATTTTCAATATTATTGAATTTTTTCTTCAATTTTGGATTATGAAAATTTTGGAGAAGTTGAAAATGGAGTTTTGGAGAAGGATTGAAATTGGGATTTTGTGGGTTTTGGATTTGCTTGGAGGAACTGGAATCTGAAGGAGGATCAGTGCACCCTCCTGGATCTTCTCAAGTTCTAGGATTACCAGGTTCTTTTATTGAAATGTTTATTGAATTTAGAAAGATTCATGTTTTGAAAATTTGTTGTTTGCAGAATCTATGTTTTGATATGAATTCTTCAAGAAAATCCTTATGTTCTTGGCTGCAATTTCTTTGTATTTAGAAATTATTTGCCCAATTTGTGTTGCAAATCTTAAATTGGAGTGATTTAACCGTATTCATATATGAATATATATGTATTTTATACATATGTATTATTTATATTTATTTAAATTTGTGGTTGATGGGGTTATGCTGTTTAAAATTTAGAAACCATCCCCCCCCCCCCCTGTTTAAAAGTTTAAATTTTCGGATTTTTGTTAAAAAATCCGCAAGCCTAATAAAATATAAAAAATAAAAAAATAAATAAATTTAATTTTTTTGTGTGCTGGGGGCTGGGGCTCAACCCACAGCCGCCCCCATGGAGGCACTGTGGGGAGCCGCGCAGCCACCTGCGGTCGCTGCTCACACAGCCGCCACCGCTAGTGGTGGACATTTGTGCTAAGCACAGTCGCGCCACCACTAGGGTTGGTCAGCTATGCAATAGCCGATGCTGCCTTCGCCTTACCTCCGCCTGGTCGGCAACCACTGCAACCACCTCTACCGCCTTAAAAACCCCTGCGCCGCCTAGCTTAAACAAAACACCGCCGGCGTAAAAGAAATCTGCAGCCGTCGGAAGTCCGCGGCCCAGCCCTAACCCTAAACCGCGCGGCCCGCAATCTAAGGCAGCCACCCATGACTTGGGTACGGCATGTGGCCCGAGGTACAAAGGGGGGTGGGTTTTAAAATAAAGAAAATAATAATATTTAAGGCATTGAATATTATTTTAATATTATAATATGTAATATTATTATTATCATATTATAATATTAAAATATATATTTTAATCTTTATTTGATTATTATTTTGAATAGAAGATGTTTTTTTTTTTTTGAATAATTGTTATTTAGAGTGGTGAATTTAAAATGAATATGCATAGGAAATTATTAAATTCCTAATGACATGATTTTAATTTAATTATGGAGATAAAACATTGTATTCATAGTCAAGTTTTGATTTCGCATTGTAAAATGATATAATGGAGAAATTTTAAGCCAATGGGCTATAGTCAAGATTAATGGAACTGTTTAACAATATCTCAAATAAGACAAGTATTATATTTAAAGGGGAAATAAATTTGATTCGAAATAATACATTTTCAAGTCGAGTTGAACATTAGTTTTAAAATGACTATATTGAAATGAGGAAACAACATTTGTTTTAAATCAACGTATTTTTATTTATGGAATCAATGGTTATTTAATTATTATTTAAATGCCAGTAAGTAAGTAAAGATTGAGTTTGTAATTTCTCCCTTGTCTAGAAAAGACGTACTTGATTCAGTATATTTGATGCAATAAATTACAAACTGACTATTTTATTAAGAGAAATTAAGGAATTAAATATTAGCATTAATTTCTCCTTTATCTAAAAAGATGAATGTTAATTTAGTTTTATCGATGCGATAGATTACTTAACGTTATTGAGGAATGGATTTAGAATATCCAAAGGTAGTTTCCTTCAGTTGAATTCAGTGAACATGTACTTTGTGCTCTATTTTGGAAATAAGATTAAATGCCTATTATTTAATGAGTCTTCTAGATGTGAATTTAAGTTATGCGGTTGTCGTTTGCAATGTCAACTTGTTGTGATTTCTCTTGGTAGTGCATGGAGTTGTGTCTCTGTTAGTACCCGGTTTCGGCGAACGGGAATGTTTGTACCTCCTTGGTTTAGGAGCAGATTATGGGATCCGTGTCTCCTTGTGAGGAGTGACTTTGTAATGTGTACCTCCTTGTCAGGAGCTATCAGGAGCGTTCTTTGTTATTGTTGTTACCTCCAGTGGTTGGAGATGGTTTTATCTTTGTTGCTCCTAAGAAAGGAGTGAATTTTGTATGGTATGTCTCCTTGTCAGGAGCGGTCGGGAGCAGCTTTGTTTTGTGGTTGTTGCCTCCAGTGTTGGAGTGTGTTTCAGTTTGTGTTACCTCTTGAGAAAGGAGAGGTCATGATGTCTTGTTTGTTGCACCTTGGTTCCATAGATGTTTGGATGGTGTGTGTGTGTTGTCCAGTAGAAGAGTGGCTTGTAACAGGGGCCAGCACACAAAGTGGTGCTAGGATAACTCGTTGCAAGTTATTTAATCAAGTGATAACTAAAACAATACTTAGAAGTTTAGGACTAACTTCTCACTAATCAAGACTTTTAATGCCTCACTCATGGACCTAAGTGCTCGGTTAGGCTTGGAATGAGATGGGAAGGCTTGTAATGGCAAGGTCATCTATCTTGTCTGTACGAAAGGTATTTGGCTCTGCATGAGTGAGTATGGGGGGCGGGATTCGGTAAAGGTCACCAGGATAACCCTTGTCTTGTGGGGGGCCAGAGCCTATGAAGATTCCCAAGGATAACCCATGACGAGCTGTGTGATGACACTCTATCTAGGACAATAGTTGGTATTCGATTATTATGTGGGTATGGTTTCCTTAACATACCTTGTGTGACCATAGTTGGTATTCGATTATTATGTGGGTATGGTTTCCTTAACATACCTTGTGTGACCATAGTTGGCATTCAATTATTATGTGGGTATGGTTTCCTTAACATACCTTGTGTGACCATAGTTGGTATTCGATTATTATGTGGGTATCGTTTCCTTAACATATCTTGTGTGACCATAGTTGGCATTCGATTTTTATGTGTATGGTTCTCCTAACATTCTTGTTCTGCTTTGTTTTTGGAAGCAATGTGACTATTTAGAGTTGTCCTTGTGTGTTACTCGTGATGCTTTTGAATTGCACTTGAGTTGTACTTATATTGTACGTATGTGGTACTTGGGTTGTACTTGTGAAGTGCTTGTGTTGTACTTACATATTATCTAAGTTGTGCTTGAGTTGTTCATGTGTAGATCTTATGATGTATTTGCGAGGTTCATGTAATTGGTTGTTTTAGTTTAGTTCAGTTTTGATAGCCTATGTCTAGAGGTAGATGGTCTTGACTAGGATTCCTGGTTACTATCTCCTAGCATGGGGGGTGGGCCTTTGGGTTCCACTTGGTTGGGTGGTGTGCACCTAAATCTATTGGGTTCTTCTTCATGTTCTTGTGGATGAGACTTCTAGTGGGAGAGCTCATGATTTCAGTAGTAGTTCATGCTTTAGTTCATTCCAGTTGATCTTGTATTATTTTACCCCTCATTATTATCGAGGTGGAAGTTGTAAATGTAATCTTATTTATTGGACTTGCCTCATTCAAGGAATGAGAGTTGTAATTGTAATATTTAATTATGGGTAAATGAGTTTGAAAGTTATCTTTTATGTTTGGATGTAATTTATCTTGTATGGAATGTATGCGTACTTATTATCTTGAGTAGATGAATGTTATGGTTTCATTTATGTTGATTGTTGTTGTGGGTTGTTAAGTTATTTCAGTCTTGTAACCTTAGGGGATGTTTGCATTGGGAAGTGAACTTGTATAATAATTTTACTTCAACAAAAAAAAAATTAACCTGTTTAAGTAGTTGATTGCATCATCCTCTAGGGTTGCATGGCGGGGCGTTACAGAAAAGTTTGAGAAATTCTGAGGACTGCTTGGCTTAACCCCTTTAGATTACTAGGGGGATGTTAATGACTAATCTTCTCCGACTGTCTAATCTTCCAGTTGTATTAGTTTTGGTTTGTTTATTTTCTATTTAGGCAATTTTGTGTAACAGGTTTTGGCAGTTTATAACTATTTTCTGGCTTTTGCTTCTTATATTTATGACCTATTTCTTTATTGTTGTGTGGCTTGTATGGTTGTAGTATGTTGTGTAATAGGATTTTCTTTATTCAAATGAAAATAATTTACAGTTTTCCATTTTCAATTGTTTTTTCAATTCTGGGCTAACAATCCTCATGTTCTCAACATTAATTTCCTCTTCTTCCTCTTCCAAATTAGTGTTATCTTGACTATCTTCCTCAAATTCAGGGTGGAAATCTTCAACCGAGTTGGCCATGCCCTCATCATCAAGCACTAAATTTTTTCTTTTATTTTTTACTTTAAATATTATTTTGGCTTACACTAGCAAGTCTATTAGACAATCTTTTGTCCCACAATACTGGACATCAAATTGATTTTTTTAAACTAAATCTCCACTTTCGAGCACCTATAGCGGCTAAACCATGAGGAGTTTGAAGATGATGCAAACTAGTGATTTGTGACATTTTGTCTGTAGATTTTAAATATATTTTATTCAAAAAAATTGGAATCAGATTGCACTTCTTTTTCCATCTCCTTCAAAAACTACTTTTTAACAATAAACATCATTTTTAAAGAGTGGCGTTACTAGGTAACACATAACATTTTTTTCTATCAAGGATAAAATTCTATTTTTTTTTTAATTTAGATTCATAACTATGATATCTAGTGCATGGAATTAGTTTCATAACATTCATTGAATAATATTCTCTTAATTAAGTTTCAAATTCAAACTAATTACAATTTAGATATGATTTACTAGCTAAAACATAACTTTTTTTGTATGTGTCGAAATTCAATTTTATTTTTTTGTTGGATCAAAGTTATCAATATCTAGTGCATAGATATTTTTCATTTTTTTTTTTGATAATCTGCTATTTTTCCACAAGTGTAGAACAAAGAGTTCCATTTTTCAGTGAAAAACCTACATTCACAAGAAATAAAAAATAAATATAATAATCAAATTAAATCTCTTTAAAATTATACTTTTTGGAAAGCTTATAATAAGGACTTCATACTTTTAAAAAAAATCTAAAAAAATTTATTTGATCCCCCAAAAGGTAAATCAAAAGTGGTTTTTTATCAGTGTTTTGATAGGTGTAAAGAAGACTCCATTAAAGGTATGGTTTAAAACTAGCGGGGTTCTATCCAAGGGAGTTTGATCTAAGGTGGTTTGATCAAACCCTCTTCAATTGCAATCCCTTAAATAGAACTTTTCAAGGCTTAAATCATTATATTTTCTAAAAATATGTGATTTTAGCAAAAATCAGGATCTCCCAAAAATTGTAAACTAGTATTGTGGGATCACCCTCAAACCCCCTACTATAGAAACCCACTTGGCAAGGCTCTCGATCATCCCCAATTTCAATAGTTAAAGAGTCAAAGGGCTCCACCTTCTTCTTTTTTGCATTCTTGAGAGAAGTAGGGGAAAATATTTTTTGAGGGGTAGTAGTCTTCATGAACAACACACAATAGGGATTTGGGTACTTGGCAATAGAGGAAAGCTTTTTTTTAGATTTAGATTTTGAGCTCGAAGGGGAGTTTTAGGGGAAGATCGTGGATTGTTTTCAATGAGCTTAATATCTATGACGATAGAAATGGGAGTAGGGTTCGATTCAGGAGTCTCCTTTAGCAATGCAGGTTGTAAGGGATGAAAGTAGGAAAAAGGGCACATTATTCCACTCCTTGTGACAAACATGATTTAACAAAGGAAAATGATAACCATGTATTATTGCATATCTTCACTCAAGGGTGAAATACCAAATTAAGTGAATGCTTACTAGGTTATAGGTGGGCAACAACTTCTCTCGATCATAACCGTTCTACAGACGAACATGTTTCTCACCTTTCTCGGAGAATTTATCCTTGAATTTCTTGTATTTCCCATTACAATTTTTTTCCACCTTGAGACCTTTGCATTGGAGGCCCACGGATTCAACAATGAGACTAGTAACAACTTCAAACTGGAAACCACCAATGACAACTCTTCCAATATTCGAGGACTTGTAGAATTTAGAGGTTAAGTTATCGCCATGCCCCGGCATTGCTTGGAAGAATATAATTGTTATAATTATATTTTATATATATTTATTTCATATGTTGTTACATTGAATAATTTATCTATTCAAGATATACTTAATTGTACTTAGGTTGATGAAGCTAGACAACATCTTATCTAATTGAATGTTCAACCTTTTAGACCTCTAGAGGTTACCAAGTTATTTGGTAAACCTCATGTGCTACCTTTTTGAGGTTGAAAGTCTTTCCATCTCACCCCAAAGGTCAGTGAACACTTGGCATCAAGGTTGATGACTTGGTCAAATAGGTTGTTGGTTTGCACACTCCAAATGATCCTAAGATTGACACCTATAGGACACTTGTCTACTCATTTGTGTCACATTATTGGTGAATTATCAATTCACCTCATAAATGAATAGCCCCTTCCTTACCTACATATGTAAGGCTTTGTACTTATTGTAATTTGAATTGTCTAAATATAATATTGCATATTGTTCGTTGTTCTTGTTTCTCATCTCCTAGATTCCCTTATTTCTTATATGGTATCAAGCTTAGATTGGAGATTTTTACAAGCCAAAGGTGAACGATTTCATCGTATTTAGTTTATTTCATTCGTTTGTGTTGTTAACAATCTGCAAGAAGATGGTAGGCATCTCTCAAACATTTTTTAGATGCTGTTTGGAGTCAACCTACACACACAGCAAGAAGGAATCGACCCACTTCTATGGCATAATCTCTGCTCAATTTGTTTTTGGATACCTCCTCACAAAGGCATAATTTTTTGAAACCATCGGGGTTTGTGGCAATCTAAGGGCATCGCAAAGCATGTGAAATCGCCATTGATTTAGCGTTCTGCAATAACAAGAGGCCGTGATTAATCATTTGCTGGCCTCCCATAATCTTTTGCAGGCATTTGTTTTTGGTTGATTAACTCCTTTCCTATATTCCACGTGACCCTCTCAACTCCCACGCGTAGTCTACTTGGTATTCAATGGGAATCTCAACAAGTTGACGTCACTGGTTATCAGCCATCGACCTGCATATATTCTCCTGTGACAAAGCATGCAAGTTGGAGTCATTGTTAAAAATTTGTATAAGAGGAGTCATTTTTTTCTTTTGAAATGAGTTTGGTAAAGGGGATTTTTTTCATTTTGCAATAACTTGCAAATAGAAGTAAGAGTTATATTAATAGAAATTTTAATTTTAAGTTTTATTTTTTTATTTTTTTGAGATTTGCAACACATAAATTACTCCATGTTTTCTTAAATCTACTTCATGGCAATAAACTTAATAAACTCAATTAGCTAATAAGTAAGTAAAAACACTCATATAAAGTGCCACAAATACTGAATGTGTGTTACTTAGGAAGGGAATTTGATAAATTTTGTACATACACTAAATTATAAAGTGTAATGGGTGGTCGTGTAGAGCCTTGATTTGGCATCATAGTTGTATATCTTCATGATTTAACATCACAACAATGACTTCTTGTGATTCTCACCTCACGCGATTGTGCCTTGGAGCACACCCTTTCTCAGTTTCTTATACATCTCTACATTTTTTACACACTCTCAATCTTAGTTGGTCTTCTTATTTCTATTCGCATTAAGGGGGACTATGATGTGTTTATGCTAATACTTCTTTCAATGAAGCAATAGAGGGATCTTTTTTTTTTTTAGGCCTCGTGAACCTTTTATCTTGATCTCTCGTATGGGAGATTAATTCAGTGGATCACATTTTGAGATTCTAGTATTCCTCATCATAATACTATTTGTATTCTCGACTTCACAAAGTTTTATAAATTTTATGTACATTGGTTGAGTAGTGTTCATATGTTCACTCATGTAGTGTTTTGTATCTCTCATCTTGATCCACATTTCTTGGAGTTTCATTGATTCCAACAAACACTAGTTCATCATCAATAGAGTTTACAACTTCAACATGCTTCAAGAGTTTTTCATCATATTCCTATCATCAAGGGACATATTTTCAGAAGAGCTTAAATCCTTCTAATTCTCTTTTCTGGAAATGCTTTTTGTTCCCATTGGGTTTTGTCCTTTACTTTATGAGAATGCATTGTACATGGGTACCTAACATGGCCTCTAGTCGGGACCCATTTTATTTCTATATATTTTCACTTAAGGAGGGGTGTTAGAGTGAATAATTTATCTATTCACTATACTTAAATGCACATAGGTTAATGAGGATAGACAATATATTGTCTAGCTAAATGTGCAACCTTTTAGACCTCTACAGGTTACCAAGTTATCTGGTAAACCTTGTGTGCTACCTTTTTGAGGTTGAAATTATTTTCACATCACGTCAAAGGTCACTCAACACTTGGCATCAAGGTTGATGACTTGGTTAAATAGGTTGTTGGTTTGCACACTCCAAGTGATCCTAACGTAGACACCTATAGGAGACTTTTCTACTCATTTATGTCACATATGCTTAACACTTGTCAATTCACCTCATAGGTGGATTGCATCTTCCTTTCATATATATGCAAGGCTTTGTAATCATTATAGTTTGGATGGTATAAATATAATATTATATATTGTTCACTATACTTATTTCTCATCTCCTAGATTCTCCTATTTATTATCTATATTATATATAACAATTAATGAATATTTATAGTTCACATTTTCTATACATTGTATTATTAACAAGGATGGGTCTAGTGAAAATTTTATAATTTATATTTGTGTAAATAAAGTCTCGTGCCTAGTTAATTCATTACTAGGGGACTTATTTACATGTTAAGTTTCCTTAGGTCCTAGGAATCTTTTTAGAAGGTGTTAGTTGTCATTAGTTTTTATCTTCTCTTTTTATTTGTAATACATGTGACCTAGGTAGTTGTGATCAATTGTCTCATGTCATATGAATAAGACACTTGCCATAATCTTATATAATCTTGTATCTCACTTTGGCTATATAACCAAATGGTCTCTCATACATATTACACCTCACATTGAATCATAATTGATAAGAATATAGTTTATTATTGTCATATTCATTTTCTCTCTTTGTGCTTTCCATTTGGCCACAAGATCTTGGCAAGCTATCTCCATATCCAATTCTAACATGGTATCAGAGAGGGTTGGGTTCCATTGGATAGTTATTTTCTGAAGAGATCACGGTAAATTTTGAAAAGTTGAGTATGCTCTTCTCTTGCATCATATGATGATCTGGAGAATCAGAAAAACTTGATAGAAAAACCAAATTCTAGGGGGTTACATTTTTGGCTCTTTATTGGAGGCTCGTATCAAAGCTTGGTGGTGCAAAATTGAGCTCACCATTGAGTTTATAAGGTTTGAAATAGTCGATTTTGTCTTTTATTTCATCCAAATCATATATATGAGGCCAAATCTATGAGGGTTTGATGCTGAAGAGTGGTTGCTAGATCCAAAAGGTAGATACAATTTTGGAGCATTTTGGGTCAAATTCGACTCTTCCATCATGTCCAAAAGGCCCAAAAACCCTAAGATCAACTATCAATTTTTCCAAATCGGAGTAGTTGTCCGCTGAGGAAAAACAAATTCACAAAGAGTTGCACAACCCCCCATGCATCATAATTACGTAGGTATGATTTTTTCAAAAATAAATTAAAAGAAATTCAGTTGAACTTTTAGAAAAAAAAAAAAAAAATTCGATTGATTTTTGTGGAAAGATTTTATTTTAAAATTAAAAAATATCAAAAGGCTATTTTGCGGATTTTTTAAAATAATTATATAGGGTTCAATAGTACCTTAAGTACTGCAGTACCACTATAATGTCATGGCCCTGTCAGTTGCCATGTGACAGCACCTCCTTCACCCACATCCCGTGGGCCACACACATAATATTCAACATCAAAAAATCAAACTGGGTGATCAATTAATAAAAAGTGACGACGGATTCTGTAGACATCCAAAAACACATTATGCATCCAATTCTTATATTAATCAATTAAAACAATTTATTGATTAATTCCCTAAGCTTTAGCATATTTAATTAAATAAATCAAATTGTTTCATTAAGTCCTTAAGTTCTTCCCATTTGATTCAATAAATCAAAATGATTTAAATCAAATGTCAAACTCCTAAAATCCTCCAAGTTAATTAATCTTAATTAATTAACCTCTAATCATAATTAGCCATTCTCCAGCTTTTGACTCAACTTGAGTCAAATCTAAACTCTCAACTAACCCACCCACTTGCACCAATAAATCATTTTTTTGATTTATTAATTCTTCTAATTACTTTCAAAAGAGCATCAAGATGGAATATTTTGTCAATTTCAATCTTCCCTCCAAAGGACTTGTCCCTTCCAACAAAGCATTAAATGCTCTTACCCATTCTCTTACACATCTCTTACATAAGTCAACTTGACATTTAATGCATCATTCATCCCCCCTAAACATTTAATTTCATCCAAAATTCAAATTTGAAATTGGCACATTGGCCAAAACATGCACATTCCTCATCCTCTCAAATCTTGACAAGTGGCACTTTTCATTGGCTTATGAATGATCCCACATTCATCAAAATCTCTCATTCTCCTAACCTTGAATCTATAAATGCAAGGCACAACACAACACAATTGGAGAACAACACATAAGCTCATGCAAAGTTATTCTCTTAATTTGAGAACTTATTTTGTCAATTTCATCACATGCTTATCAGGGATTGGGAAAGGGCTCTCTTCTCACATCAAGGGGCACCAATCCCCCTATGGGATGGTGGTTGGTTAACTTAGATTAGATTTTCATATTTTAAGTTGCACATGCTTTACTTAATATTTTTCTCTTCTATGTTTGATCAATAATTTCATAGGGAGAGGCTGATTTCAGTTTACTGACAATAGCTAATCCATCTATTATTAGAAATTTGCATATTTACCTCTCACAAATTCTTAAAAACTAGCAGGCTAATATCAACTAGCAAGTATAAGTAAATTCAGATACCATTTAATGAAATCGGACGTTCCACATTTATTGAACCTACTGTGAAACATGCTTAATATTAGTCAATAAATAGTTGACATGATATTATCTTGAATATGTAACTTTGAATCTAAATGACCCTCTAATACAAAAATGTAACACTACATTTCCCCAAGTATATCCAATTGGATAGATTTAATATATTAGAGTTATTTTTTTATGACAACAGATTTATTATTATTATTATCCAAGTTTTAAATACAAATTTATAAAGTATATCTATCACTTTAATTTTCAATATACATAAAATACATATATATCAATGTTAACTAACTTAATACTCGAATACATTAAGATTTCCATCATTAATATATAAATTGGCATCTAACAATATGAGTATGATTAAAAGAAACAAATAATATCATAAAGAAATTTAATTGAATCAACTCCATCTCATTCATAATTAAAATATGTTTTAATAAGTTTAGTACTTATTTGAATCATAATACTTGGTGTAATATCGTAAAAC
Organism: Sequoiadendron giganteum; assembly: GCA_007115665.2. Taxonomy (NCBI): domain Eukaryota; kingdom Viridiplantae; phylum Streptophyta; class Pinopsida; order Cupressales; family Cupressaceae; genus Sequoiadendron; species Sequoiadendron giganteum. The sequence goes on from CM021104.1 coordinate 125,315,721, forward strand.
TGCACCCCAGTGCAATTTCACATTACATAACCCTCCCTTTAACCTAATTAAGGCGATAATTTAAATTCTCATTTTTTTGCCTTTAATTTCATCCTTGAGCCCGTTGCTTTTGGTCTTTGAAGGAATTTTTGTTAGGGACAATTTTGTTACACACATGTTTGTGCATCGTGTGAACATCCTGGCAAGATTCTTGATCTTGTGGTCATTGGGAGATTAGAATTCCACTTTCTCGTGAAGTGTAATGCCTCTGTGGTCATAGACACACCCAAAAATGGTATTTTTGCATGCTATCCTTCCATTAAAACATTCATTCTTTCACTCTTTCATTCTAATCACTCTCATTCTTTCACTCTTTGTTTTGAAAATTTAACTTTCTCAAGTTTCTACACCATTTTTCTCCATCTCTCTTGCAACTTCTTGGCTTCTACATTGGTGTCTCAACTCTCTCAAGTGTTGCACTATCTTTGAACTTTATAGGCTTTTTGAAGGGGGGATAAAAACTATCTTTTACTTGCATTATCATCTTTTTTTAGTAGCATATTTACATTCTAACATGTCCACTTTCTTTATCTTGTCATTTTATATCATTTATTGTCTATTTCTTTCTCTACTTGTCTTCTTGGTTGTTCATGGAGGTGGAAGCACCAAAACAAATGTTTGATTAAGGAAAACTCCAAAACAATCCCAACAATTTCCATTGTCTTTTTGTGTGTAGATTGTTTGTGTGGAGCGTTACAAGAGATTTAATAGCATTGGCCCTCTTGTGAGTCCATTCCTCTCTTCTTTTCCATTACTATTTCATTTAGTTTAAATATTTTCATGTTTAGTATTATATTTATTGTTATTTTTGTCATTTTAAGCATTCTGTTAGTTTTGAAAACATTCAAATTCTAGTTCTCGAATAGATAGTATAGGCTTTGTGCATTTCTATTTGCAAGGTCAAGAGCTGGTCAACTTGTCCTAGAGACCTTTGTAGTCTGCAGATTTGATCTTTGAAGTCATTTTTTTTCAAATTTATCTTAAAACATAAAATACAATAAAAACTCCCCTTTGTTGTTCTTTTTCACCTGAGCTTAGCCTTTGAGGTTGTTGAGGATAATTTTCTCCCTGTAGCCTCTTCTCCATCCTAGAGACTTGGGAGTAGCAAATTTCCTCCTCTACACTTGGAAAGCTCATTCTCTCTCTAGAAAGATTTTAGTGGTATTGGTCCTCATAACTATAGCACACATTGAAACATATGTGTTCAAACACAAAGTATTCTTATGCATCATGCAAATGTATCAGAGGCATGGCCATGACAATCCCGAGTGTACTTTGTACCCCAAGTTAAACACACATTGTGTGTCCCCTCCTCAAATGTCTATAGCCCACTAAACCATCTTCTTCTTCCTTGAATGATATCCATGTCCTTTTCTAAATATCACATAAATTATTTATATAAGTCTTAAGAGTTGGTTTCCAAACCACCATACCCTTTCACAAAGGTTGCATCTTATTATTATGTAATAACTATAATTTCTAGTCTTTTTTTGTGAATTTTGTAACTTCATCTTTATTAATATTGATAGCTGGAAAATTCATCAAAAAAAAAAACTAGAAAGAAAAGAAATAGGAAAACATTTTAGGTGGCAGCCATTATGTTTCTCTGTAAACAATTCCGTTGATTAGTGGTTCTTGAGGTTGGCAAGATTTTTAATCAACATTTACAGTAACAAATTTAAAAGAAAAAGACTTATATTATCTGGTTATATGGACATAAAATTTTGGTTTACAACTCTTATTCATACTAGTTCTATTCGGTGTTGTACACGTATTAAAATCTTTCTTCCTTTCATTCATTCTATATATAGAATATAATCTGTTTATGTAGGCCATCATCTTAACCGTATGATATATTAAAATCTTTCTTCCAATAATTTATTCTACACATAGAATGCACTCTCCTTACGTAGACCATCAGCTTAACGCACGTTATAATAATCTTTTTGAGAAATCAAAACTGGTTATTAAAGTCAAACATGTGATTGAAAAATGCCATCAAAAGACTGATTCAAAGAATGAACTGTCAGAACTTGAAGTTTGATATGTGTACAGTCTAGACGTCTCTCTTATTATTAGTCAATTGGTTTTATCGGGTGACTGTTCAGGCACACTTCTTAACAATGCAGGCTTTAGTATGTATATATAGAGACCCATTAAAATCTGAACTGTAATGGATTAAAGATCGAATTCGATCCCCTTCTCCTCTCCATATCAATTCCAAGCAATGGAAACATATTACAATGGATTCTGTAGTAACCCTGATCCTTATAGTAGGATTCATTCTCCACTGTTAACTAGCGAGGATGTTTCCCATAACGATATTTATGAAATGGGTATTGTGGAAGACCTGCAATACGAGCTTTCTCCTCTTTATCATACTTCTAAATCTTCCTGGAATTCCTGTTCCACTGAAAACATGCTGACGGTAGAGGGCTCTGATCAACAGTCGGTTAATTCCCGGCCAGATTCTCAACATTCTGTGTATGCACAGACAGCCTTTATCGCATATAGAAAAGCCGATTCAAGCGCCAAAGTGGGTTCATGTAAAACTGGCCAGTCTTTGCACAAGAGATGTTTCAACCTTCTCAGACAAATCGATGACAAGAGAAAATTAACGAGGCAAGTATCAAAGCCAAGTGCTCTTCCTCCTCCTGCTGCTGCCCCTAAAAATAAAAGATCGGTTAGGCATATGATAGCCGAGCGGGGAAGGAGAATCATGTTGAAACAGCATTTCTCAAATCTTTACTCTCTTTTACCTAGAAACTGTAAGGTATGACCCTTCCATGGTTTTATCTCTTTTCCAGTCATTGTAAATCAGTTTTATAAAGCTGACTGGAACTGTTCAGGTTTTTTCTGTTGTTCTGACCATTTCAGTAGTGTTATTTTTTTTTTTCATTTTCTTGTAAAGCAGACTGGAGTTATATTTGTTTCATGTTTTTTTGCTGCTGTTGATTTTGATTTTTAAATATCCTGTGAACAGAATAATAGGAATTCCATACTGGTAAATGCCACCAGCTATTTGAAGGAGTTAAATCTTCATGTTGCTGAGCTCGAACAACAGTGTCAAATTTTGCAGGCATCGATTCCCACAAGCATCTCAATTAAAGACAAAGCAAGTAGTGGGTTCGAATCACACAAGCAATCATTCAATTCAGAGAGCACAGTTATTTATCGTAGCAATGAAGTTACATTGGAGCAGTGTAAAGAGAACCCCTGCCTAGTAAACATAAAAACAACCATGAAAACAGATCTGTTTACATGTCCAACCAGTGTGCTAATGAAGCAGTTAGAGAAGTTGAGAAGAGAGCCAATTGAGGTCCTTTCTATCAATTCAAATTCAAAGCCATTTCAGTTCCATTCTAACGTTGTCGTAGCACCAAAGGTGTGTATTTCTTTCTATATCAGTCTTCAAAGATTTGTTTGTCTCAGTTTACATTTTTGTAAAGTAGTTGAAGACTCGTAAAATGTTTCATTTGATATATGTGCAGGGCCGGGCCTGGAGTATTTCCACGTGGCAAAATTTTGGCAACCTGGTCACACAGTCTCTTCTGAAGAGCTCTCATGATGGTCATGGGAGATATGAGGATTATTTTCAGTCCTATAAACAATTTCAATATTCAAAATTCTAAGTTTATTGCTAAAGATTGAAGAAGGTGGATAGCAAATAGAAAATTTGAGATTCAGCCATTGAAAAATTAACACTTATTTCACATAGAAAATTTGTCCATAAACTTGTAGAAATGGTGATATTTATTCAGTAAAATTTGTACAGGGAATTGCTCTTCTCATAACTAGTATTAAAATTTAAGTGGGAATGGAGCTAAACCAATCAGTCTTCGCTCATAACTGCACTGCTGTAGAATTCAACTTTTCAATCAATTATATTCAACAGCATAAAAGTTGAGGCTGGAAAGTCAATGCCTATTCGTAATCAGGCTCTCCTAATAACTACTTTGGTTACGGATAATGTTTTCAACTAAATCTTGTTTCGATTCCAAATATTAATTAGTAAATAAGTCTCATGTTTGCAAATTATTATTGAGTTGTTGGAAAATTAGTTTTAGCTGCTATTTAATTATAAATCAGCTGTCATATAATAAAACTTTAAAAATATCAATGAAAGTCTTCAATACCTCACTTAAAAATAAAAGTCAGATCAAATGAAAACATTCTATTCTCATTTGCAATGTTCTATATCAATTTGATGGCAACCTTTTTTTCCTTTTTCATTTTCATTTGCTTTATGGTTTAAATCTATATGCAAATATTTCAAATTCAAATAATAATTTATTTATTTATTTTTTAAATTAGATTTGTCTAAGTTTATTTCATTCCATTATTTAGAACTTATTATTAATTGTTTAATCCAGTCACATACAACTAACACATGACATCCATACTGACCCATGCACAAACACATACTCTCTAATATATTAACATACACAGTTTTCTATCTGCCTAATCCTTGAACCTCCTTTAGATGCAAGTGCTAGTATTATAAATTGCAAAATTGTATAAAGGAAATAAATTTCTTTATATCGACTAATTTTGATTAATAAATAAATCTAAATAGTTGAGAGTATTCCATCTATATTTATTTTAGAGTCTAGAAAGTGATTTCAAAAATCTCTAAAAAACCCATTCGCCCTTGCGAAAATGAGTCTTAGAGGACACTCAACAAAAAAAAATTGATGATAGGTGCAAAAATACCTAACCTTCTTAGATCTACCAGAAAGTTGTAGGTTTCGTTAGATTAAGGTTTAATCTTATGATGTCATGTGTCACTTTTCATTTTTGGGTTTATTTACTATTTTTAGTCTTTCTCCCAAAAGTTTTCTTTAGAAAATCTACTTCATCCTATATCCTAAGGAAAATTAAAAAATCTCCTTCAAGGTTGACTCACCTAAGGGTTGAAATTCATCCTTGGCTTAAGAGATCTCTTTTTCCTAATGAAATAGAGGAAGACAGGTGCATCATACCCCATTTTTCCCTTTATATTTATAGAAAATTATTGGTGAACCCTCATTTGAATAGAAAGAACACAAATCCCTTTATTTCAAGAAGCATATTATTTGTATCAATAATATCCATAATTTTGATGGCTATAGTCCATTGGATCTCGGGATCTAAAGCTAGCTAGATTGAAATATTTTATATTTCTCTAATCCTATTGAACTACATTTGAATCAAGTTGCACAACTCTTTTTCTAGTCTTCAATAGGATCATTCCAAGCCTTTAAATTATAAATAGTGCATGAAATTTCTTGATGAACCTTATCAACCAAATAGTTGTGTAAGCTCTTTCTACATATTATGATACAAAATAAAAAGAAAAAATAATTTTCTAATTTTAGTTTAACACATTGAAACATTTGCATTAGTTACTTTTTTTTATTAATAAGAATCAAGGTGATAAAAATATTTGAATAGAAAATCATTTTGGTCACTAAGTTGAACATATTCAAACATGGGCATGTTGGAATTTTCTCATTTTAGATGTCTAATCAAGTTATTACTAGATTTTTCTTAGTCATTTTCTCTTCTCCTGAAGAATTTTGAGTATTCTTTGATGAAAATGATCCTCTAGGCCACATAGGTGGATATGGATTGTTGCTTGCATTATCATCAAGGGTTTTATATACCATTTGGAGGAAATAATCCTAAATTTTTACTCTCAAGATACATATCCAACACTATTTTTACAATTCTCATTGTAATAGAGCGATTTGGATGGAAATGATTGAATCAAACCTTTTTTAGTAATATTATAACATTGTTCTAATCATTCCAATTACTCAAGGTGGTTTTCATCAATTATCAATCTAAATTTTGTCAGATTTTGACAATTTATAAATATCACTTTGAGACCTAACACTTGAAAGGGCATCAATTAATCTTAAAGAAATTCATTATTATTCAATCCCATTCACTACAATATTTCCTTTGTATTATTTATTTAATGGATTTATATTTTAAAGATTTACCTACCAATGATATGCCCCCATACAAAATAATGTGCACATATCCCTTTGGAGAGAGGAGGAAGACCATCTACATACAATAGAGTCTACAATTACTAGACAATTCAATAGATGTAAGTTCCACCCCTAGCATTGTACACTATGTGAAATGGTTTCCATTATCATAACAAAATTCTTGTGTATTTATTTGTGATTTTAAAATTAAATAATAATTCCATTAATTGTAATCACCTATGAATCTAGTTTTTCATATGTTCCCTATAGACTTGTAATATTCAATCAATCTTGATTAAGTCATTTTTGTGTGCCTAGTATATTTAATCTTCAAGGTCTAGGAAGATTATTGAATATAGATTAAAGCATATTAGGTTAAAAAAAAATTTAATTCTATGTTTGAGATTTTAAATCTATAAATTTGTAGCTCATAGTGGACCCAAACTCATCTAATAATTCAAATTGTATTTGCTTTCTAGCTTGTAAGGAAGTAAAAAAATAGTTGGATGACCAACAAAATATGATAGAGCTTACCACATTTACACTCTTGACTTTTTCAAACCAGGGTGCATGTCACTACCAAGCCACATGTTAGACCTCTATCCACCTTAAAATGTGAGCACCATGGACTTCAAACATATATATATTAGACTTCAAACATTTTCTTTTGATAAATTACTTTGGAATTTGTATGACCCACGCCTTGTATTAATTATTCTCATTACTCATGATGCTCACCACCAAGTCCCACTCAAGATTTCATAGCTTTAAAAAATCATAAATCCCAAGATATTACACTTGATAGAATATTGATAGACATTAAAGATATTGATCACTAGGTTTTGGTGTTCACTACAATCTCTAAGGTTTAGCACTTGTCAAATCTACACATCTCTCCAAACTTCAGCTACCAATTTTATGCTAAGATGTAGGATAGTGCATACATTTGGCTCATGAGAAGGGAGAAGGGTCACATGAAGACATTGACAACCTTGTTTCGATAGGCATTTTTTCGAGTAATATATGCCAATTCCTTATTATGTCTCCTTTGTAAAATGAATTACATAAAAAAAAAAAAAAACATTTTTTTTCTTTCGAATTTGATATTTTCTTATATCACTATAGTGAATACAAATACTTGTATTTACACAATAAATTTGATTGCTCATATTTAGTTTTTTATCAATTATATTTCGAAACATGACCCAAATTTGACTATTTAATCATATGAAAAATCATTTTAAGTATATAAAACAATTAAATTTTTTAAAAATATATAATACTTTGATAAAAATATTTCAAACAAACCATGAAATCTTCTATATAATTATATTATATATATTTAATCTACATAATTTATTTCTAAAATAAAATATATCTTAATATCTAAAAAACTAGACCATATGGATATCCTTCACGAAACTGGGCTGGAATTTGATTCAAGATATACAAGCATACCTATATTTTAAAAATATATGTAAAATATGTTGAGAGATATCCTTCTCAAGGCACCTATTTTTAATCAATTGAACCTTAACCCAAATTGAAGCTTAACCCTAACCATAAATCTATTTGAAACAACCATTGAGCATTATAAAAACAACTACTATCATAACTATTGAAACATGCTCTAATTGTAAGATATTCTCTAACATGTAATTGCCATTACGATTTTCAGACTATTTAATGCATAATTCGTTTCAGATTTATAAACTATTTAATTAGCTAGTTATATTTATATATATTAACATATGTTTTTTATGTAATTAATAGCATGACTATTTAATGTCTAATTTGTTTCAGATTTATAAACAATTCACAATTTTATTTTTATTTTGAAATAGATATTAAAAAATATTAATGCTTTTCGGTGATTTTACTTGATGGTAAATTTGTCATGGTAGTGAATTTCCAACCGAAGTTTAGTAGATGATAAAAGAATAGATTTATGAATTAAAATTGTTTCCAAATTGTTCACTCCAATAAGAAGACTTAATTAACGTTGATGTTGTGTATCTGAGCCCTCTATATAACTTTTCATACTTGAGATTAAAATAGTGATTGGAATAGAATATTGTTTGAATTCTTGATTGGAATAGATGTTTTTACTTCTTTTATTCTATTTTTGACATTGTCTTCCCACAATACCCCTAATAATTAATGATTGTATTTTTTTTACCATAAACAACTTTATTCAATTAAAAGAATGTATATTTATGATTGTAGTATTGATTAGATTGTTTGTCCATTGAACTTAATTTTTCTTAAGTAAGGCATTACAGTTTTCTACCATGTTATCAGCAAACTTCATACCTCTTTTCACCAACTACTCAGTGACCATTTTTTCAAATCACTAATAGAATAAATTTTAAATATTATAAATATAGTAGTAATTGAAAGTAAAGATAAAAATAATTGCTAATTTAAAAGAAAAAAAAATTGCCCGCCTTAGGCATTCTGACTTCCGGAGCCTAACCCCTCTGTGGCCATTTCCGGAAGTCTGTCCCTCTTTTGTCGTTCTGGACTTTTGTCTGCCTTAGGCATTCCATCTTCTGAAGCCCGGCCCCTCTGTGGATGTTTCTAAGAGTCCCTCCCTCTTTTTCCATTTTGGACTTTCGTCCATCTTAGGCATTCTATACAACAGTTATTGGAAAGTGTACTTATCCCTATCACCTTCCTTCTCTCTCACTCTTGCCCCCTCTATCTCTATCTCCCTATCTCTCGCTCCCCCTTTCTATCTATACCTCATTACATCTACCTCTATTTGTTTCTCTCTCTCTCTCACTCATGTCTCTACCTCTTTCTATCTGTCTCTCTACATCTATCTCTCTCTCTCTCTCTCTCTCTCTCTCTCTCTCTCTCTCTCTCTCTCTCTCTCTCTCTCTCTATCTCCCCCTATTTCTATCTCTTTATCTTTTCACCTATCTATACCTCTCTATTACGTATCTTTGTCACCTTCTTTCTCTCTCACTCTTGCCCCCTCCATCTCTATCTCCCTATCTCTCTCCCCCTCTCTATCTATACCTCATTATGTCTACCTCTATCTCTTTCTCTCTCCCTCACTCCTCTATCTCTGTCTATCTATATCTCTCTACATCTATTTCTCTATCTCTATCCCTATACATATATATCGTTTCCCTCTCTCCCCCTTCTTCATTCTCTATTTTATTTACTCCATCTCTCCCTCCATCTATTTGTCTTTCTCTACTTCTCTTTATTTTTCTCTTTATCTCTTCCTCTCTATCTATCGCTCTCTATCTCTCCCCCTCTATCTTTGTATCTCTCTCTATCTTTATTTCTCTCTCTATCTCCCTCTATATCTCTATTTATTTTTCTCCCTCTTCCTCTCTCATTCTATATTCATCTCTACCTGTATCTATTTGCCTCACTCTTCCTCACTATTCCTCAATCGCTCTATATGCATCTCTATATCTACCTCTATATCTCTCGCTCTCCCTCCATCTCTAAAAATATCTCTCTCTACCCATCCATCTCTCTCCCTATCTCTAGAAATTTCTTCCTCTATCTTATAAACTCCTCTCCCTCCATATTTTCTACTCCATATGATTGCTCATATTTAGTTTTTTATCAATTATATTTCGAAGCATGACCCAGATTTGACTATTTAATCATATGAATAATCATTTTAATTGTATAAAACAATTAAATTTTAAAAAAAATTATAATACTCTGATAAAAATATTTCAAACAAACTTTGAAATATTCTATATAATTATTTTATATATATTTAATCTACATTATTTATTTCTAAAATAAAATATATCTTAATATCTAAATAACTAGACCATATGGATATCCTTCACGAAACTGGGCTGGAATTTGATTCAAGATATATCAGTCAAAGAAAGTGGGTTGACAGTCAGAAACTGTGGTTGCCTGATTTCGAAAAGACCAAAAAGGAAAGAAATAAGCTGTTAAAGGTGATTTTAATTTAGAAAAAGCCGAAAGTTATTTTCAAAGGCAGTGTTACTAGAGATTTTGATTGTAAGAGCACTACTAACGGCAAGATTTTTAATCAACATTTACAGTAACGGATTTAAAAGAAAAAGACTTATATTATCTGGTTATGTGGACATAAAATTTTGGTTTACAACTCTTATTCAAACTAATTCTATTCATGATCGTAGACGTATTAAAATCTTTCTTTCAATAATTCATTTTACACATAGAATGCATTCTGCTTACGCAGACCATCGCCTTAACACACGTTATCATAATCTTATTGAGAAATTCAACTGGTTATTAAAGTCAAACTTGTGATAGAAAAATGCCATTAAAACACTGATTCAAAGAATAGACTGTCAGAAGTTGAAGTTTGATTATATGTACAAAGTCAAGATGTCTCTCATATAAAGGAAATAAATTACTTTATATGGATCAAATTTGGTCAATAAATAAATCTAAATCATTGAGAGCATTTTTCATTTAGATTAATTTTAGAGATATATAACTGATAAGTTTGAATATTATTTTGAAAACTAAATATAAATGAATAAGACATTTTAATTTAGAAACAATGATTAAGAAAAATGTTAATGTTATTAAAAATTTGTTTGTCAAATGTTTTAGAAATATATATTATCAATATGTTTATTATTTCAAATTCTACATAAATTTAAATTTATAGGTATGCTAATTTTCAGTAGTCGAAGGTTAATCTTATATAACATAGAGTTTAATTGTGTATGATTGCTCTAGCAAATTAGACTTTAGAAACCAACTTCACATCAATTTATGATATTTGAATTTGCACAAGAGAGACACTTATTTGAAATATACTTTAAGGCAAGTTGACAACTAACAAGGGTCATTTTCTTCTCAATTAATTTTTTTGGTAGACTTAATTTGCAACCTTGAACAAATATTGGCATACAACAACCAAGTGGGCATATGCCATGTATGTAACTCTTTTGATTGGTGAGTTGATACTTATTTAATCAATTGTTAATTAATTTATTATCTTGAGGTCAAAATAATTGGCATGCATATGAATTTGATTAGTGAGTTAAATAAATTCATTATTTAGTTAAATATTTTGATTGGATAGTTAATTCATGAGATGCAATTTAATATTTATTTTTTTATTAAATGAAATATTAAATTGGCATATTATGTAATAAAATTTGATCATGATAAATTAATAGACTTAGGATAATATGTAATTATTTTAACGGATTAAGATGTGGTAAGTTAATTGAATTTTAACATGAGGTGATATTACAAAAAACAATATGTACATACTTTCAACTTCTCTACGTTTTGCTCCTCTTTGAAATGGTATTGCAACTAAAAGAAGCAATTCATTTCAAAAAAGTAGATATGGGCATGGAGTGTGTAGAAATTGATAAAATATAATGCCCCAAACATCAAATTTTAAGGGTTGATTAATTGGATTCATCAATTCTACTAGATTGATTGATTGATTAGATGATTGGATTTGAAGGATGTTTTGATTCTTAGATAAATTTAGATTTAAATTGTTGATTTTGTTTTCGGGATTGACTCGAATGATGATATGATGATTCATGATGAGTCCTCAAGTGGATGGTCAAGTTGGAAGAGCATGGGCATGCCCTTGAAATAGATAGAAAAATATTGTAAAATATGAGAGGGTTGAATGGATGCTAATAAATATGATGGGTATGATAAAATAAGCGACTGATTATGATGGGGAAAGATATTATAAAGGTTGGAAGAAAATTAAGAGGATGATGATGTAGAAATGGAGACTTGGAGGAGAATAGTAAGGATAGTAAAAATAAATTATGATGGTAGATATGAGAGATATGGTAAGAATGGTGTGGGATGAAATGTGAGAATAACATAATGAGTGGTGTATAATGGCTAGTATTAGAGTTTAGGATGATCAATACGGATATGGATGACTATTGTATATTCTCAAAGTATTCAGGCTTAGGTATATGTTAAAATTTTATGCTCTTGAAATAGATGGAATGATATTGGTGAAGATGGGATGGATGAATGTACATTAATAAATATGATGAGAATGATGAAATAAGTGATAGAATGGGATGGGGAAAGGTTTTATAGCGATTGGCATCTAAAATTAAGAGAACGAGGATGCTACAAAGATGGATACTAGGAGGAGAATAGTAAGGATGATAAAATAAAATTAAAATGGTAGATATGAGAGACATGGTAGGAATGGTGTGGGATGAAATATGAGGATAGGATAATTATTGGTGTATAATGGCTATTATCAAAGCTTAGGATGATTGATATGGATATAGGTGGTTATGGTGTCTTCTCAAACTACTGAAGATTAAGTTTACATTGAGAATATATGATAAGATTCTTATTTTTCTATGCATGATTTTTTATTTTACATAGTAATTATTCATCATGATATAAGGGATCACGATGATTTTTTTATATGCATAAAGGTTAACTTGAAAAAATAAATAAAAAATAGAATCAATCAAATGAACAATAAAGAAAAGAAAAATATATATGACACAAATTCCAAGTGAATATGACCTCAAGAGATAATTATAATATAATGAAGTACAATTTCCTTGTGGAAGTATGTCATGGGAACCAAACCAATCATGATAAAATTAAAATAAAAAAGATGGCTCTCATCCTCAAGTTTCCATGATAGCAATAGTAATAGTTGGGTTTGTCCAATTTAGAGTAATGTAGTGTAATCAATGTGCAAAAATTATTCTTCAATTTGATACTAAGAGTGTGACATGTTAAGGATCATTATAAAAAAAGAACTGATGATATATTTAGAATTAAAGGAAAATAATAATTTTGTGTCAAAAGATATAGATCATCACACCATAGATGAAATAGGTGTTATTCCATAGATTTTTGGAAGCACTAATCAAGGTATATCCTTGTGTTTTCATTAAGATTCCATATGTAAGGATGTGGTAAGTGGATGGATTGCTAAACTTAATAACCCAAAATATTTAAAGTGTGTATAGATAAGAGGATTGTGCAATATCATACATAACACCAATTTTTCATTCTTTTATGAAAAAGAAAGGGTAAAATTTTATTGAAGTCAGAGACACATTACAAAGAAAAAGGTCACAAGACCACTAAAAGACCACCACCTAATAAAAAAATAGTCCCCTAAGGAACCCAACCAAAGAATCTATTACATATTCTTGTCCTCCATGATTTAATTTGTGAGGACCCAAGAATGCTCTAAGGATAGAAGTCCTCATTCACCAACATCCCACCTCTCCAAATGCTCAAAGGCCCACTTCGCCAAGAGATCAACCACTCGATTCCATTTTCTTGGAATATGACCAAAGGAAACAAATTCCAAGGAACTACATAGGTTCACAATATGTTTGACCATAATAGCTAGGTGCCAATTGACACTATCAAATCTTTGCTCATTTAGCATATCTTCCAAAATCTTTGATTTCAATTCATAAATAATTATTTTCCATCCTAGGGAACATTCTCTTGTAATAGCATGAAGAATCGCAAGAGCCTCCATGAGATTATTAGAATGATGACCCTTATAAATAGAGAAGAAAAAATCACACCTCTATTACTATCTCTATCAATACCACCAATCCCCACATGCCTAGGGTCCCCTTTGGAAGAACCATTAGTATTAATCTTCAAAATTCCTTGAGGAGGAGGATTCTAATGACCCTCCTAATGAATATTCTTCTTTACATGATGAGGGAATTTACCTATAGGTACCCAAAACCTTTGTCCACCAAATTCAAATTCCTAACAAAAGACAAATCACTATGATCCATAGTAACTGAAAGGTCACATTTTTTTTTAAATAGTCTTGTAGATCCTATTGAGGATCTTTCCTTGTAAATGAACCCCCGCCAACTTCATATCTTGAAATATCCTTCAATAATTTATTTCTAACCAAAGGTGTGGAATAATAAAGGTAGGGCCAATAACCCAAGAAATATAAAGAAAAGGAGCCTTAGTTGGAAGTATCCCCATACTATCCCAAAACTCAATCAATGAAGTGGCATGGACACAAGCATGTTCCCAAACACACCACTAGAGATTCCAAATATCCCTAGAGAAAGGACATTTAAAGAAAAGGTGTTACATGATTTCCTCACTATTATTACAGAGAACACAAATGGAAGGACCTCAAAATCCTCTCTTCCAAAAATTCTCCCAAGTAAGACACTTATTTTGAACAACCATAAATAAGAAGAAATTACACTTGAGTCAGGAAAAATTATTCCATACCTACTTCCACTAAGGGACACTGACCTTCCCATACAACTATCTATCTAGCTCCATATATCCTAAGGCAACCAAAAATTTATCCTTCGAGTTAGGGCCCCATGCCACAATATTCCTCCCCTTAAGGGGACTACACATTCTTCTAGCCAAAATCTTAGCTATCTCTTGTCTCACCTCCTCAGTACCTCCTAGTGGCCACTCTTGAAGATCCTTCCATCGAGATACCTCCACTTGACCCATAAAATGGTGCTCCCTAGAAGATTTTTTCCTTAATTATTATTATTTTTTTTTGTTAAAAATTATTCCTATGAATATTTTTTCATCATGGTGACTACCCGAGGGTGCCATAAAAATGGTTTAAGGGATTCAACCAAAGGGAATTTTTTCTTTTTATTATTTTTCTAGATTTTTTTCATTTTATTTTTTTTGTATTTTTTTGCTAGTTGATCTTTTCATATCTTTTACTATTTCCATTTTTTAATATTTTTTAATTTAAAAATATATAAATTCAAGCATGGAAGTGCTTAATATGAATAACACTTATGGTTTCATCTAGCTCTTAGTGATGTGGTGTAGATAACTTAAAGATTCTATAGTTATTTCTTTGCAAGAGTGATATTGTTATGCGAGCTCCATAAATACCATTATGAGTGTTTGCAAGTGTTGAGTTAGATTTATTTGAATTAAAGCATCACGATAGTATACCCTCATAAACTCAATAATATTAGGTGCCACCAAGAAGAGTGAGATGGGTAGAAAATTAGATGATTCTTCCTTTTTATTATGGGACAAGCTAGGTGGGGGAGTTTGGGTAGTCAGGTAAGTATGGATATCATGATATCAAGAGAATTGGGACCAACTATGTCACATACCATATATGTATCCTATTAAACCTATTATTCATATTAGCTCATTCTAGCAATAATTTGTGCTAAATTTTTATCTTATTCAATGCCCAATTTTATGTTAATAATATCTTCTACTAACATAGTTTATCTATTCAATAATATTTGTTGGAGTAGGATAGAGGTAGAAATACTCATCAAATGACACATCCTTTGATCCCTAAATTGGTACTTTAAATTTTTTCTTTAATTTCTTAGATTTATGTTGGTATGGAGAAAAATACTTAATTCTCTCCCAAAGATGTTAAATTATGAAGATCAAATTCAAAGCCCTTTGTGCTCTCCTAGAAGAAGATAATCATTGGCATCAAGTAGTTTGAGGAGAGAAATTTAGTAATTAAAACTAAATTCGAATGTGCAAGATGAAGAATGTGAGGATATTCGTTAAATTATTGGTTTTTTTAATGAAAGGGGAGAGTGACATTTAATTAAATGATTTAGATTATTTAATTAAATGAGAGGAGATAAAGGAAGGGGTTTAAATTAAATAATTTTCATTATTTAAATAAACTAGATGAAATGCTAGTGTGAGAGGCTAGGAACTAACCTAATTAGATTAATTAGATTAATAGATGAAAATGAAGTATTTAATTAAAAAACTAGGTTAATTTAATCAAATAAGCGAAAGGAGGACGAAATTCAAGACGAAATGAAGTTAGTGATCAAATTCAAGTATGTAATACCATTTGGAATAATTTTTTAACTGTCTATATTTTTTCCCTCTTTGAAGCGAGGTGCCTATTACATTGGTTCAAAAACTGATGCTTTTCAGATTTAAACTACTACTCAGATCAAAAATTTAAAAATTCCTAATTTTTTGGACGCTCTATTGTTACCCCAACAAAAGTAATTAAGCTGGTACCCTGCCCCCTCGAGAGATCAGGCAGAAATTTAGAATTTTGGGTCAATGTCATGATAAATATTCAAGATCGGCTTAGCTTAGAGAGGGATAGAAAGCTCAGATGTTTGATGTAGACAAATTTGATGATGTATAGATAATCATTGGTCATGGGTAGCCTCATGTATATTTTTATATATCACACAGATTCGATACTTGGATAAAAATGTTAGTAAAGATAGAAGAATAAGAAGAATAAGATGGATGGATTGGCCATTGATTTCAAGATTGATTCAAATGTCCAACAAGCCTATGATCATTCAAGACTTTATTAGATATGGTGATGAGGGTGATGATTTTCTCATTTCTGGGATTGGGACTCTCCATCATTCCTTATTTTTGATATATCACATAGACACGATGCATCATGGTATTGAAAACCAAGATGGATTTGTATCTAGTGCAGTGGAATTTGACTTTGCAAATAGACAAGATAATCCTTTCTCACACCTTGACATATGAAAACCTCATTGGAACGTAGTTTAAATTTTTTAGAATATTTTGGACCAAAGCATACATAATAGTCAAAAATATACTCTAAACAACCTCCCTACACACAACTAAGCAAGTATGCGCCAAGATTATTTTACAAGAATATCCCACAAGCACAACAAATGAGAGATAATGATCGATGTCCCATTCCTTTCTCTCTAAATCATTTTGATAGACATCATCAAGAGGTCCTTGGAATGGGTCAAAATGATAAATTATAATAAAATATCAAAAATAAATAGTCAATGTTATCTATATCTCTTGTCAAAGGGTGTAATGTGTGTTGAGGATAAATATCCAAAGTGATTGTGAATGATAATGCCCATTGTAGGAAGGATGCGTCCTAGGACATTTTATCAGATGTTGCCAAGTTTGATAATTTGTTTGAAAGCCGTTGATATAAATTTTGATTTACATGTTTGATAATGATCAAGAGTTTTATTTTTTTATGTGTTTAAAGGTTCTACTTTTTTTTGATTTTTGTACTTGTTTTCCATTTGTGTTACCAAAGGGTGAGTGTGATGATCAACTTATTATGGATGAAAATTTATTGTAGGTGAAAGTGAAATAGGATAGATGGTTTTGGATTTTCTAAAATATTTCAATGTTTTTGGTGTTTTGAAATGTTTTGAGGATGTTTTTGGTCTTTTTGAAAGTTTATGTGAATGTTTTGGTTTTTGATTATTTCAAGTTGTTTAGGGTTTTCTAAGTTCTCAAATTTTTTTGGTTTTTTTGAGTTTTGACCAAGAACATAATCTAAAAGACTATATTAGGGGCCTTGAGAGCTGGTCAAAGATTAGCCTTTCCTACATTATACACGCAGAGACCATGTAGTTGGACTAGCATTGACCAGTTTATTTGATGAGATGTGGAGACTTGATGGACTATTAGTTTATTATGATGGGCTCCTAAGGGACTGACCTAGGGTGTCTCAGGGGCACATCAATTATGGTCTTGCCTACGTTCAAGTTTAAAGACTCGTAGTTCGACAAGGTACTATTTTTTATTTTTATTTTCTAACCTTACGACCTATTTTAGGATTTTGATGTGTTTTGGATGTTTCAGATTTTTGAAGATGTTTTGAATGTTTTAAATTTTTAGCTGTATAGGATTTTGATGAGGTTTTCAAATGTTTTGGGATTTTTGATGAGATTTTCAATTTTTTTTGGGATTTTCATGATTTTGAGATAATCGATACCTAGATCACGATGTCAATGTCATGTTGTGAGATACAACACATGGATAAAGAGTTATTTGAAGAGGCTTCTAAATATTTGGACTTATAACTAAATCCACACTTTCCAAAGTTAACATAGGGAACTATGGCCTTAGCTTCATGATTTTCACATAATGGACTTTATGAAATGAAGGTTGCTTTGACATAGACATTTTTTTTTAACATTAATTAATACTTTCTTGATATGGTAATAAAGAAATATCACTTAAGAAAATATTAAATCAAATGAACACCCCACATTGATGTATGTTCAAACATTGACTCCCCAAAATAAGCAAATTAAGACAAGGAAAGTATTGCAAAACATTATTTCAAGTTCTATTTTATCAAAATAATTGAGTTCTTAATGTTTTATCACTTTAGAGTTATAGCATGTTTCTCACTATCTTGGTCTTGCAAAATAAAGGTCCCTCTTAGGTTAACACATTTTGGGTCAAAACATTTCATCCACCTTCACACATTTTACATCCCACTTCACCAAACAACTTTAGAAAATTTTGGACACATCAACACTTTATGTTTAGACAATTATCAAACCAATCCCTTAACTTAGCTATGTTGTGTGTGACATGGATCCTTTTCCATGCACTTAGTTGAGTTAGTTATTACATTTTGGACAATCTTATCTTAAAGGTCACAATTCTACCTTAGATATTTGTAATTTCATTAAAAACCTTTTATCTAAGACATCAAAACATCAAAACCTCTTTGTCTAAGAGTGTTGTCCAAAGTATTGAAAGTTCATTTCTCATATCATTCACCCTTTTCATCATCCACTTACACCATTGGTTCTAAACACCTTGGAGGTTCACTTTTACAACAAGATCACAATACAAGAGAATCATGGAAAAAACCTAAGTCACATCCATCACAACTGATCCAAGGAGCCATTATACCCTCTCACAACAACCACAAGATCCATTAGGACTGTATGAGGTAGAAGATGTCACAACAAACCCACTTGATCTCACTAAGGAAGAACTCATTGAGTATAAACAAGAGCATCAAATATTAGATAATATGGCTCCAAATTTTGTCGCACAAAACTTGACACAAGGATTAACCCAATCTATGAATAAACCAAGTCCATCCTTTGTGCCAAGTCAAACATTAACTCCTAGTCTTGCAACTAGTATTTCCACCAATCTTGGTCACACTCTCCCTTTAGGAGGCAACACACTTTTCGGTGCTCAAAACACCAATCTCCTCTAAGACACAACTTGGAAACCAATATTTGGGGCCCATCTCATATTTATACCACTATTCCAAAGCATCCCCTCCTTCCATACAAACCACTTGCATTCCATAACACCATGACAGCCTTGACATTTCGAGTGCAACCATCTTCATCCATCATCACTAATACCCAAAGTGTTCCCAACCCTACGCAAGGTAATATGAACCAAGTGCATCTACTAGGACAACAAGAGCATGTTAACACCCTCATGCAAGGGCAACCCTTAGTAAGTGGTTCCAACAACCCCATTGACACATCAAAACAAGTAGCTACCCAAAATAACCAAGTCAATCTGTCAACCACATAAAACCCATCAAATGTCAATCCAAATCAAAGCAACACATTGATCAAAAACCCCATCAGCCAAGGTAATGCCTTGGTCCCACATCAAACACAACAAGGGAACCCTCAACACATCGGTCAAGGAAACCCTTCTAATAAATTGATCCAAGGTCAAAATGTTGCATTGACATCACAATACCAAATAGAATCATCATCATTTTACCATTGGTCCCCCAAATCATGCAAAATCAAATGTGGTCCCAAACCTACATTCCTCCCTCCCAATCAACAATCTTTCAAGGAATGGCATCACAAAAAACCCACAATTCACTCACACCATGATCACCTAAAATTTATCTCACATATCCCAAGAACAAAATACTTCCACATTAAAACAACAACAAGCTCAAACACAAGATTTCCAAAAAATTTAAGATGCCTACCAAAAAGCATTGCAGCAATAGAAAGCTCAAGCTCAAGCCCTACAAGCACAACAAGCTCACACTCTAGCTTTGCAACAAGCACAAGAAACCTACCAACAATCATTGCAACAACAACAATCTCAGGTGCAAGCCTTACTCACACAACAACAACAAGCTCAACAAAAATATTTGATCGTGCAACAACAAAAAGAAGCCCAACAACAATTGTTGCTAGCACAACAATACACCCAACAACAAAAATTGATTATGCAACAACAAGGTTTATACTATAACCCCCAAAAAAATTCCATCAAGCCAATAGAAAAAGGAGCATATGTACCTCCACCCCTACCACCATCACCTTCACAATATCAGAATCCACCCTACACACCATATAACACCCCATCATATCAAAATCCCACTTACATCTCATCCACCATCCCACAATACACAACATATGCTCCTCCACCAAATCCACAAGATAATGTGTCATCACAACTCAAGGCACTCATGCAATAGGTCTAAGATATTCAAATGGGAAAAATATTTAGAAATGACTCATGCAATAGAACTTGTGTTTGTATCCCTTAGATAGGAACATCACAATGGTACCTTTACCAACCGATTTTGAGGTCCCTAAGTTCAAATGATAAATACAAATGGAGGGGAAATCCTATAGTTCACATCAAGTATTTCCAAATCATGTGTATGGATGTTTCCTACAATGATTCCTACTTGATGCGCCTCTTTCCATGAAGTTTGGTGGGCCCAACAATCGATCGGTTCTCACAAATGCCTCTAGGAATTCAAAAATTCCAATAGATAATCGATAGGTTCATAGATCATTTCTCCTTCAATATTGACATGGATATAAGCTTGGAAGAGTTATATACCCTCAAGCAAAAAAAAGGATAATCCTTCAAAAATTTCTTACAAAGATGGAAGCAAAGAGTTGGTAAGAGAAAGTGGCCCATTCCCGATGAGCAACAAGTGGGGATTATCATAGAAAATGTTAATCTAGAGTTGTCTTTCCAATTAAAGATACAATTTATCACCACTTATGATGAGATTATCCCTAGGGAACTCAACATAGAGAGATCCATAATTGCACAAGAGAGCACACAAGGGTATAAAGACAACCACCCATGCACTAATTCTAATGGAAAGCCCCACTTTTGGGCCAAGAATAATTTCATATTACCTGCGATGGTGTGGTTGATGCAAATGTGGTATTAACTGCTCCTAGGCAATAAAAAAACCCAAACCATGAGCACACAAACACCATCGCCAAAAAATCAACCAACAATCAATGTTGCAAACACTCAATGCGCACCATAAATAACAAACAGTGCTTCTAAGTGGAAATTCACTCCCTTGGGGGAAACTATGGACTTGATGTGTTGAAGAAGATATATTCTATAACCTTATCACACTCCCATAT
Organism: Sequoiadendron giganteum; assembly: GCA_007115665.2. Classification (NCBI taxonomy): domain Eukaryota; kingdom Viridiplantae; phylum Streptophyta; class Pinopsida; order Cupressales; family Cupressaceae; genus Sequoiadendron; species Sequoiadendron giganteum. The sequence goes on from CM021104.1 coordinate 125,336,881, forward strand.
TTCTCAAACTATAAGTACCGCAAGTCAACCCTCCTAGCTATAGAGATGATCATTTTTATGAATTCCACCAATACAAAGGTCAGAACACAAAATTATTTTACTCAAACATCTAATACAAGATCTTATTGAAAAAGAAGATATTGATGTCAATGAAAAATATGGGAATGAAAATATAAAAAATTTACACAAACCTTATGCCTAATCATGGAAAAGAAAAATATTTAAGAACGGCACAACTTAAAACTACGTAAACCCTAAGCATGATACCACAGTGGGGCATATTTTTGTTATTCATTCATCACAACTTGAGTAATCATACACGTATCAAGATAATATTTTAAAATAGAGTCCAAACCCATCAACAATGTCTAGCAATATTTCATATCGTAATGGAATTAAATATGTATCAGATTGTGATACCTATCCCACATATGACTTCATGATTGGGAATGTTGAAGAAGTTCCCAACAAGAAATAAATATCCCTTATTGCACCCCTACTTGCAAACTATTGTGAAGGGTTTTTTATCGATAATATATCATCCACCCAAGGATCCTGTCAAGAGGAGTTCTTAAGGATAATGAAATTTACTCTGAATCGATTCAAGATCAAGAACCCATATCCCTAGAGTTTAACCAAGATCTAAGAGATATCTTCCAAAACATTTTAAAATCCAAAGACATGTCCCTGATATGCTTCTTTATGATGGACATATAGACATACTTCATCCAAAATAAAGAATCTCCCACTCTTTATAGTCCCACACAAGAGCAAGTAGCAATCTAGATTCTTGATTCTTATAGTGATTATGCATCATCGCCATCTTTTGAATCAATACCAACATATTTTGAAGAAGTATCAATAGATAATGATGTCAAAAAATTAGAGCAAACAGTTGATATCCTTGAATACAAGGAACCCATAGCAATATCATGTGTTCATGATAAGTCATATTCAATGGCTATGGATCAAAGGATACATTATCAAGGAAGAGTATTAGGTATTTTCAATACCTTCAAAACATTGGGGGATTTTCTAATGCGAACATCTACTTAGGGGGCACGAAGGATCCTTATGGTGAAAATATTGTCAACACTCTAGCTAGTCATATTATGAATCATCATCCACCCATCTACTCATAAAAAAATTGGGACCAACATAAAAAGAAAGATTTATATCAAAGAAAGGATAAGATCATGAAATAAAATGAAGCATTAAGGCAAAAAGGACAAAGAAAATACAAATGGATACCAAAGAAAATAAAGAAAATCATCCCTCCAAAACTCAGTTATTCAAAGAAATTATGGGACAAAATCAAAAAGGGAAATGTATCCATCAAAAGCATCCTCAAATACAAAAGAAATATTCTCAAGCAAGGAACAAATTATATCTAGTGGTTGGTCTTAATTCCACAAAACATTTGTTCCCACCCATCATTGCTCATCTTCCCAAGTTTGGAGAGTCAAAGGTTCCAAACCATTAACCAATTCATCTCATATTCCTTCATTCATGAGTTCATGCATTCATGATATCCAATTCACTAGTATAGAAACAACAATAAACTGCTGAAAAAAATACTAAAATATTCTTATAAATGACTATAGTTGGTCACATGACCACTAGTAGTTTATTGATAGTCATATATAACGTGACCAGATTGATGACGAAACCATTTTTAGTCATTTATTGGTTGTTTTGATTGATTGATTTGGTAGTATATTTAGTCATTGATTTAGACATTCATTTGCTACGATTTGGTCACTTATTTAGTCACTTTTTCTCCCTTGATATATTTAGTCATTGATTGTTGTAATTTGGTCACTTATTTAGTCATTTTTTATTCACTGGTATATTTAATTGGTCACTTATTTAGTTTTTAATTTAGTCATTGATTGATGTAATCTTGTCACATCTTGGTTTTTAATTTAGTTATTGATTATTGTAATTTGGTAGTATATTTAGTCATTTTTATTCACTGATTTCACTGGTCATATATCTAATCATATTTATTCAGTGCTCACTGATTTCTATCAATTGGTAGTATATTTAGTCAATTTAATTATTAATTGATGTCAATTAGTAAATATTTAGCCATTTTAATTGACTAATATTTCAAGATTTGAGCATAAAACATAGAAATACACATCAAGCACACAATAAGATAGCCATTGAGAAGGAAAATTTGGTAAACTTTATTAATAAAATAAAAAAAATCTAGTTGTAACTTACAAATAGAGTATTACAATTATTATTTTCAATCACAAGACTAAAAATTTGAGCTACAATATTGTAGAGAAATGACTGCAAGAAATAAACTTCTCCAAAAGACTTCTACAATGATGAAAATATATGCTTGAAGCCCTTCAATGCGAGCACATTCCCCTTTCATCTCTTAAAAAATCTACAATGTGGGAAATATTCTTGGAGAAATTTGAAATGTGTAGAATCCAAGGAGTGTTGATTGTGTCCCATATATGAAGCTCTCTCCTTCAACATAGTCAACAATAACCCAACTAGAATATTTCCTCCTTAATATGCAATGTGCCATCTGATATGAGAAAAAGGGTGTTGCCTTTTCCACCATGAATTCAAAGCTCTTCCTCAATACAACCAACAAAATTAACATTAGTATCAATTCAGAAAGAAAAAAAGTCCATTGTATATTGCAAGTTTACAAAAGAAAGTCCAAACATAGCAGAAATATAAATCAATTAAAAATTTGTAGCCTTGTCAAAAAATTCCTTAAACAGAGTGTTCAACATTGGCCTAAAATATGCATTTTGAAGTTCCCTTGATTTCATAACTTTGTTCAAAGTTTAAGAAAGGTGATATGCTCAGATTATAGAATGAAGTTGAAATTATAGAATTAAGGCTATCAACACTAACTAGACTGGAACAACATTATCAACAAAAATTTCCTAGAAACCAAGCCCAAGAATACCATCAAACTTAATTCGACAATGAAAATATCAACTCTTGTTCATGTGTTGTCAAGGTAAAGACCTGCACCATGGAAGAATCCATTTATACATAAATTCCAAATTAAGTTGATGAAAAAAGATCGTTGATATCCAATTGGGAAGCCTTAAGATCTAAAAATTACTAACCTAATGTTTCACAACAAGTTTCCCAACTGTGACATCATCTTTACTTAAGAAACATGATATTTATCCACTACCATATTGAATCTCATAGGATTCTCCTTCACAAAAAAAAAATTATATACATTATTTTTTAACCAACTTCCTTACTATCCCCATGTAAGAAAACTAAACCTTGGAAGTGAGATTGATGGTTTGAAGTAGAGTACCATCTTCTTGGTATGTGCTTGAATTTGATGACTTGTATCTTGAATGAAAATAGCAAGCTAGTTGCACTGTAAAATCATTGTTAATCATTGTTACAAAAATAACCACAAAATCCTCTTTAATTAAAATCATCCTTCTAGATATTTTAGTTAATTTCTAAGAGAGCTAATTTCACTATCCAAACAGCCATCAATCTATTTACTGTATATAATTTCCTAGAATTTAGAATTTGAATGTAATGAAACTAACCATAATTACCAAATATTTGACACCAAAATGTAGTACAAAATGAATTGTTTGAAAAAATGCCTCAAAGAGATGTCATCTCAAGGAATGAAATGATATGATTGCAAAATGTGCACAAAATGGATTTTGCAAGGAAGCTCTCAAAATATTTGAATTAATGAAGAACTCTAGAACACTGACATTGTAAGCTTTTCTTTTGCTCTAGATGCATGCAGTCATGCATTGTAAGACTGGCACATTGGATGATACTCTAGTTCAAAGAGATAATAGACTCTAGAGTGTCCACCTCATCACTCTCCTTCAAGATGGAAGGGATAAAAATATGCTCATAATCCATCCTAGCGAGTTCTTTTCTCCATTACCATTGAGGATCCTGATGTGCACCTGGTCTATCATGTGTTGACCCACCACCTCTCTCCTGAAAGCACTGCATATCAAAAGATTTGAGGATTTTGTTGAGGAAAAACTTGTAGTAGAGTTTCCTCAAGAAATATTGGGGGACCTCGTTATTGTTGCATGGTGGATGTTCAAAATCCATCCACCACATGTTCCAAAAATTGTTCCTAATCCCTTGGTGGTTGCACCAATGGATGGGCATGTGCAGGATCATAATGGGCCAAAAAGTGGCAATAGGAAAAAGTAGCGTTTTTCACTCGCCAAAAAATGCGGAAATCCTAAGTTGACTTTCTTCTGGGTTGGGTGTCAGTACATTGCTCCATAGCAATGCCCAAGCCTAATTTTTACAAATCAAATATCCAATTTTTAAAAGTATAAAAAATCGAGGTTGGGCAATATTTGAAAACATTTAAAAATGTATTGTGGCGGTAAAATTTTGGTGCCACAAAATGGATATCCGATTTGTGGCACACATAGACCCAAGACTAATTGGGAGGTTTAGGGTGGACAAGAGATAGAGAGAGAGAGAGAGAGGGAAAGGGAGAGAGAGAGAGAGAGGGGAAAAGGGAGAGGTAGAGATAGAGAGAGAGAGAGAGAAGAAGGAAGGGGAAGGGAGATAGGAAGGGGGAAGAAGGAGAGAGAGAGAGAGAGAGAGAGAGAGAGAGAGAGAGAGAGAGAGAGAGATTAGGAGGGGAAGGGAGAGTGGAAGATGGGAAGAAGAGGGGGAGAGAGGGGAGAGAATTAGGAGGGGAAGGAGAGGGAAGAGGGGAGAAGGGGGAGAGAGAGAGAGATGGGGAAAGGGAGAGAGAGAGGCAAAGATAAAGGGAAAAGGAGAGAGAGAGAGAGAGAGAGAGAGAGAGAGAGAGAGAGGGGAGATCTGAGAGAGGAGAGAGGGAGAGACCTAAGAGGGAGGGAAAGAGAGAGGGGGGGAAGGGAGAGAGAGAGAGAGAGAGAGAGAGAGAGAATTTGGAGGAAGAAGGGAGAGGGGAAGGAGGGGAGAGAGAATTAGGATGGGAAAGGGAGAGGGGAGGAGGGGAAGGAGGGAGAGAGAGGGGGGAAAGGGAGAGGGGAAGGGGAGAGAGAGAGAGAGAGAGAATTTGGAGGCAGAAGGGAGAGGGGAAGGAGGGGTGACATAGGGGAAGAAGGGTCTGAGAGGAGGGAGAATTATGTGGGGAAGGAAGAGGGGAAGAGGGGAGAGAGAGAGAGAAACAAATAGAGAGAGAAAGAGAGAATTAGGAGGGGGAAGGGCGAGGGAAAGGGGAAAGAAGGGGAGATAGAGGGAGACACACACACACACACACACACAGAGATTGAATTATAAACTATATGTATATTCTCAACTAGATATATTAAAATAAACTATAAATTATTTATTTTAATTTTTTAAATAATATATTAAAAACTATATTAGATTTTTTTTAATTATATATAAAATAAATTGGATATCTTACTCAAATCAAATATTTGATTCAAATCAGATATCTGACTCAAATCGGATAGCTGATTCAAATCGGATATCTGATTTGAAAATTTCAATTTTTTAAATCATATATTAAAAACTATATTAGATTTTTTAAAATTATATATAAGAAAAATTGGATATCCGATATGTCTGACACAAAACCTACTACCTAGGGATTAGCCTCGGGTTTGCTTCAAAATTTGGCTAGGACATGCCAATCCTAAGAAGTCAACACAAAAAACGTGTATAACAGCTTACCTTGCTTTTCCAGACTTCCCCCATGTGGTTGACGACTTTCTTTTTACCCTAAATTGATGAAATGAAAAGGGTTTTTAAAGGAGATTCTCAACTTTCTACCAATTTAAATTATGCTTTACTTTTAATTTAATAAATAATTATTATTTATTTTCTATTTGAATTACGACTAAAGTCCTGATTGATAGGTTGATTGAAAAACATCTATATCTTTCAAAGCGTATCACATTTTTTGAATCCAAAACATGTGTCACATTCTATGCTTTGCATACTATAGGATTAAAAAAAAAGGGGGGGTTTCATGAAGTTTTGACCAAGTTAAGGTGGTCAGACATACGATTTTTTATATTTTTTAAAAATTTTAATAAAAAATTCATAATTAATTATTTACTTGGAAAAAAAATACAAAAAAATATGCATCACATTAGGACATGAGTGCTCTACTTATATATAAAATATTATCATTTTATTGCGGTTAGGGTGGTCAGACAGACACCTACTTCTTATTTTTTCCCTGAAATTTAAGTACTGCTGCATTGAAGTTTCAAATTTTCACCAAATAGATTTTTTTTTTTTAAATATATATCTAGTAGTTTAGAAACTACATTCAATTTTCTACAGATTCTATTCTTACATATTTTTGAAATAATATAGATAACTTATTCAATTTTTTACGTCAAGTTGCGTAAGTCTGATTTTTCTGAATTTTCATTGCCACTTAAGGGCCTGTTTTATCCATGATGATCCTACACATACCCGGATAGGAAACTTATTTATATTAAGTTCAAGATTTTTATTTGTAGGTGGGTTAGTGAATAGTGAGCACAAATCATATTTTGTAATTTTTTCATCTTTTACTTCTTTGTATGATAATTTATCTTCATAAAAAATTCCTACACTCTTGTCTCTTATCCACCCAACCACTTAATTGCTTTCTAATTGCATCTAAATGTGTTAACATGGCTTGAAGTAAATTTTCAAGTGCGCTTCTTTCCAAGGTTGAACTTACAAGATTGTTCAACCTTGCAATTAACTCAATTTATTTTTTGTTGTTTTCAATTTCCCCCATTGAATTTTGTTGAGTACCAGGAGGATGTTGAGGAATTGTTGGAGAATATTGTTGTTGTGGATGTTCAATATTTGGTTCATGTGCTTGTTTGCTTATTCATGAGGAGGAGAAGGATTTTGAGGAGGAATTTTGTGTTGATTTTCAACTCCTACAAATTAAAGAAATTAATATCAAAAATAATCTAAATTTACCTATTTAATAACAAATTCACAAAATAAACAATTCTTACTTATTCGACCTCCCCATTGGCGTGGCAGCATCTTGGTGAAGAAATTGCAAAGATTAAATGAAGAAATTGTAGTATTTCACCTCTCTAGAACACGAGCATGCAATGATAGGGTTTGTTTGTTGTGGGCTAAGAAAATATCACAGTTCAAAATGAATGAATTTGATTTTCTTTTTTTGTTATAATAGACTATAATGTGCTTGTATTATAATGTGCTTGCGTTATAGCCTTTCAAAAAAAATTAAAAAAATTGGCCACAATTTGGCCCCCCAACTTTTTGCACCCACCTCTATACACATTCAAAAAAAAAAATTCAATCAATTTTCAAATTAGGGGGAGCAGTGCTCAAATTCTAATTTTTTAAGATGTGTCACTTTGAAAACTAATTAAAAATTAAGAAAAAAATAGGTTTTTACTACACAATGTTAGTTAATTTTTCACTAATGTGATTTATTTTTTATTGAAAAAGTAGGGAAGGATCCTAATCCCACACTAACTCATTTGATTGCAAAATCTGATGAAAATTTCTGACGAAAGTTGTATCATCAGGTACTTGTGATATTCAATGTGAAATTTTCTTTTTTTTTAATTTTATCCTCGACGTTCATCGGAATTTCGACGAACCTTATTTTGCATTGAAGTTTCGATGAAGATTTTTCGCCGAAATTTCAACAGACTTGCAAAGTTAAATTGTGGCCGACATAAATAAAACTGAGCTCTACTATTTATTGTGATAGTGTTTTGCACGATGATTTTCTTGGGAAAATTTTTTTAAAAAAACTCAAGAAGATATCGCCAGGTTGAGGGTAGTCATTGTCTTTTTCCAGAATTCATTTGTGAACTCGGATTTGTACTTCCAGGTTTGAAAATCATATTTCATTTTTAGTCTTGTGCATTTTCAGAATTTCATTTCCAGATTTTAGACCTAACTTCACAAATTCTTTATAAGGGAATTGTTTATAACTGATGGAAAATTCTTGATGGATTTGGACAAAGATTATATTTGCAAGGTTTCAATTTTAACCCTAATAATCAATTTTCAATAGATTTGGGAGCCATAACTAGATAATATCAAAGGCATAGGGATAGCTACAGAGTGAAATAGTTGTCAAGCTTCAGGCCTAGAGGGTTGAATAAAGAATTGGGAATATTTGATAGTGGATAGTTAGAGCCATTTAGCTATGATATTTCTGAAGACTACTTCATAAAGATGTATTTTTCCCTTTGCCAAGTTTCAAAAATAGATTTTAGACCTTAGATGCTAGTGTCTTATAAAAGCAGTTATGGTATATTTGTTACCTAAAGTTCTTGAATTCATCTTGACTTTATACAAATGTATCTATTTTTTATTTGAACAAGAAAGAAAGAAAGCAACCAATTTTTAAATATTGTGAGATATTTAGAGTAAAAAAATAAAAAATGAAAAAACGAAGGTCAAGGCATCTCTATTTTTCTCAGTTCACTTAAACTGTTTAGATGCTACCAAACATCTAGCAAGCTGTAACTATCATGCAGATTATATGATTTCTATTTTTTGTACTTTGGAACAGTTTACAAGATGAAATTTTCTCCTCATGTAGAAGTATAAGCTTCCAAATTCCTTCAAAAGTTGATACAAGAATCAAAAGATGAACTTTTCAAATTGGAAACCAAACTTTTTGTGGTAAGAAGAGTTGATTTTGACATGAATGGCATGTTGCAATAGCTTTATTAAGTAATACAATTTATTTAGTTATTTGACGATTTGGTGATTTGTGTGTAGATATGCCACCATATGAAACTGAGTGGAAAAGAGCACTCCTTACCTTATCATGTAATATCCAAGTAAGATGTTATAAAGAATAACTTGTGCTTTTAGTGAAGCTGGTCAACCTACTCATGATTTTCCATGCTTAATTTTTTCCTTTTGGATTGAGCTACTTATGATAAATTTTTAACTTTCCTTGCAACCTGTGTATTACCCTCTCACGTTTTTAACTAGTTAAAAGAAATCTCTTATAAAGGATATAAAATTACTTAGTACTTAAGATTGTCCTTTATGTTAAGGGAGGCATCTGACTATTTTTTATATAATTCAACTTTATTTGAGAGTAATCATATTTAATCTCTATGTGGTAGATTCATGCACTAAAAGAAAGTATTTGACCTTATTAGGAAAAATAAAGCAAAAAACGTAAAAGTGCATCATAAGAATTTTTTTCATGGTTTTCATTGTAAAGTGCCCATAGAAGAGGACCTGAAGATTGCCTTCCAGCAAGGCTATGGAGCTCTGGCTAATTGCCTAAGAGTCTTGACTAGCCAAACACAATCTTCCACTACATCCAACATGCAGGTAAATAAACTCAATAAAGTTTATTTAAAATTGAATACTTGTGCAATTTATTCAATGGGTAAGTGCACCAATCTGTGACACAATTTTGGCTCTTAAGATGCCACTTTTTTTCTGAAATCGGCAAAATCTGATTTGCACGAGAAAATGAAGATAGTTACGCTCAGAATTTCAAGATGCGGCAAAAACAAAAGTTGAAGTGCTCCGAGTCTAGTGTCTAAGCTACTATTTTTTTTGAAATTAATGAAGATTAAGGGTCTCAAAAAGGGGGAGGGCCCAAAATAGGTCATGTTTTTATCAAAAATAATAGCATAGCGTTTGAGGGCTCCCCCCTTTTTGGTTAAATTTTTTATAGAATTTCAAAAATCCCAATGGTGAGAAATTAGCTAACACCATTTAGTTTATCCTCCTTCTTTCGGATAATTTTTTTAATGAATATATAATATTTTATGAATTTTCAAATTAGACACATCCTGAAAAGCTGAAATTTGAGCGTGCTCCCCCCCATATTTTTTGCTAACTAATCGAAAATTGATTTTTTTTCATAATGTGTAGAATAGAGTCTAGTTTCAAAAAATGTAATTTGTTTCGCGTTCTGATGAATGTGTAAAAATCTATCCTAAACCTAGCACATGTTGGTTTTTGACCAAAAACGAAGGCATTTACAATAGAAGCCATGGATCAAAACCTTAACTAAATCAAAATGAAAAAATAATTATATATGTAGATAGCTAAGAGAGAGGTTAACCCTATCACAGTTTTTTTATAAACTTGCATTAAAAGATGTGCAAATGAGACGGGGAGCACGGACAAAAATATGAGAAAATTTGGCAAATCCTATTAATTAACACATCCAAAGAAGGCCATTTGGCGAGCACCAAATGGCCTACTTTGCACAGAACTAGAGTTCCCCCTCTTTGGTGAACAACTTTGATAATGCTTAGAGTGCACAGTTTATGATTGTAGATGGATAGTCGAGGTTTTACCTTCCATACCTTCTCTAACTCGTTATCGTAACTGAATAACTCTTTATCCCTCTGAAGTCGCTATCTCTCAGGTCTCACTCCCTCCCACATGACCTAGAATACTCTCTTAGTCCAATCCCCTCTCTCAGGTCTCTTTCCCTCCCACATAGGTACCTAAATAAATCTATCTCACTCCAACCCCCTTTCTCACTCTCCCTCTCTCTCTCCCTCTTTGGTATTTTTATCTCTCACTCCATCTCCCTCTCTTAGGTTGTTATCTTTCTCTCTTTGTCTCTCTCTCTCAAGTCTCTCCCTCCTACCCCCTCTCCCTCTCTTAGGTCTGTCACTCACTCACTCCCTCTATCTCTCTCCCATTCCCTCTCTCTCACTCACTCTATCTCTCTCCCTCTCTCTCTCACTCTCTCTCTGGTATCTCCATCCCCCCTCTCTCTCTCCCACTCCCTCTCTCTCCCACTCTATCTCCCTCCCTCTCTCTTAGGTCTCTCCCTCCCACCCCCTCGCCCTCTCTCTCTCTCTCCCAAGTATCTTCATCCTACCCCCTCTCCCTCTCTCTCTTTGTCTTGAGTCTCCCCCTCCTACCCCCTCTCCCTCTCACAGTCACCCCCTCTATCTCTCTTCCACTCCCTCCCTATCTCACTCCCTCTATTTGTCTCCATCCACCTCTCCATCTCTCTCAAGTATATCCCTCCCACCACCTCTCCCTCTCTCTCTCATGCCCTCTATCTCTCTCCCACTCTCTCTCCCTCTCTCTCTCAAGTCTCTCCCTCCCTCTTTATCTCTCAAGTCTCTCCCTTCTATCCCCTCTCCCTCTTTCAGGCCTCTCTTTATCTCTCTCACTCACTCCCTCTATCTCTCTCCCACATCCTCTCTCTCTCTCTCTCACTCCCTCTATCTTTCTCCCTCTCTCTCTCCGTCTCTCAGATATCTCCCTCCCACTCTCTCTCTCTCTTCCTCTATCTCATGTATCTCCCCCCACCCCCTCCATCTCTCTCAAATCCCTCTATCATGAGTACTCCCTCTCCCCCGAGTACTCCCTCTCCCTCCCACCCCCTCTCTATCTCTCAAGTCTCTCTCTCTCACTCCTTGTATCTCTCCCATCCCTCTATCTCTCACTCCCTCTCTCTCCTACTCTCTTAGGTATCTCCTTCCCACCCCCTCTCTCCCACTTTGTCTCCCTCTCCTTCTCTCTCAAGTGTCTCCAACCCACCCTCTCTCTTAGATTTCTCCCTCCCACCCCCTCTCCCTCCCTCTCTCTTACTATCTCTCTCTATCTTTATGTCTCTCCCTCTCTCTCTCCCACTCCCTCTCTCTCTCTCACTCCCTCTATCTCTCTCCCACTTTGTCTCTCTCCCTCTCTCTCTCACTCCCTCTATCTCTCTCCCACTTTGTCTCTCTCCCTCTCTCTCACTGCATCTATCTCTCTCCCACTTTTTCTCTCCCTCTCTCTTAGGTCTCTCCTTCCCAACCTATCTCCCTCTTTCTCTCTCTCAAGTATCTTCGTCCTACCCCATCTTTCTCTCTCTCTTTGTCAAGTTTCCCCCTCCTACACCATCTCCCTCTCATAGTGACTCCCTCTATCTCTCTTCCACTCCCTCCCTCTCTCACTCCCTCTTTCTCTCTCCCTCTCCCTATCCCTCTCTCTCAAGTATGTCCCTCCCACCACCTCTCCCTCTCTCTCTTTCAAGTAAAGGGTTCAGGGATTAAGGGTTAATGGTTGAGGGTTGAGGGTTGAGGGATTAAGAGGGTATAGGGGTTGAGGGATTAGGGTTTAAGGGTATAGGGTTTAGGGATTAAGAGGGTATAGGGGTTAAGGGATTAGGGTTTAACGGTTGAGGGTTAAGGATTGAGGGATTAAGATTGTAGAGGGGTTGACGGATTAGGGTTTAAGAGTTGAGGGTTGACAGGTTGAGGGATTAAGAGGGTATAGGGGTTGAGGGATTAGGGTTTAAGGGTTGAGGGTTGAGGTATTAAGAGGGCATAGGGGTTGAGGGATTAAGGTTTAAGGTTTGAGGGTTGAGGGTTGAGGGATTAAGAGAGTATAGGGGTTGAGGGATTAGGGTTTAAGGGTTGAGGACTAAGGACTGAGGGTTGAGTGATTAAGAGGGTATGGGGATTGAGGGATTAGGGTTTAAGGGTTAAGGGTTGAGGGTTGAGAGGGTATAGGGGTTGAGGGATTAGGGTTTAAGGGTTGAGGGTTAAGGGTTAAGGGTTGAGGGATTAATATTGTAGAGGGATTGAGGGATTAGGGTTTAAGGAGTTAGGGTTGAGGGTTGAGGGTTGAGGGACTAAGAGGGTAAAGGGGTTGAGGGATAGGGTTTAAGGGTTGAGGGTTGAGGAGTTGAAATTAAGAAAGGTGTGGGGGTTGAGGGATTAGGGTTTTAAGGGTTAATGGTTGAGGTTTGAGGGATTAAGAGGGTATGGGGGTTGAGGTATTAAGGTTTAAGGGACCACATGATAAAACGAACATTGGTGAATATGATAAAATGAACATTGGTGATTATGCTACATGAAGGAAATTTTATACTTGTAGTATGGACTCCTTAGGGAATTAATGAGCATCTATGGCCAATGAAAGTTTTTAAAAAAATTAAAGCTCTAACAGTTTGATTATCATTGACCCAAGAAACTCTATAAGGTGCTTCATGAGGTAATTTTTTCAAATTCAACTTGTCCATCATTTCCCTAGACACTAGATTATCTTGAGAACCAAAATCGATGACAACTTGACACCCTTTACCTTTGCTTTTGCACGTAGTTCTGAATAGGTTCCTTCTTTGACTCAAATCTTCCTCCTTGGATGTTTGCAACACAGTTCTTCTTATCATGAGTGTCTCTCCTTCTTCTGATGTAAGGTTCACTATAAGTGAAGTCACACTCTCTTCATCTTCATGCACTTGTCAATTCCTCCTCTCTCCACCATAAGAACTTAAGCCTTTCGTTTCATGGCATTTAAAGGCTGGATGTCCAGGTTGGTTACAAGTGTAGCATCTCCTTAAAAACTAATAGGAACCTCTTCCTCCACTAGATCTGCCTCTTGAACCTCTCCATCGACCTCTTGAATCAGATTGTTCTTGGTCCTTCTTGTCATCTCCTTGGCCCTCATTGTTTGACTTTGAATTAGGATTGAATCCTCTTCCCCTAGAAGTGTTACCTCTTCCTCTTTATGCCTTCTCTTGTCTCTATCTCATCTCTCTTTCTCCCCCTCTCTCTCTCCCTCTCTCTTCCTTTCACCCACCTTTTCTCTCTACTTCTTGCTATCTAACCTATCCCTCTATACATATTTCCCTCTCCCCCTCCTTCCCTCTCAATCTCTCCACCTTCCTCCTTATCTCTCTACTTTTTAGCTCCATCACACATCTCTATCACCTATCTCACTTCTCTTTCCCCTTCCCTCTCTACTCTCTTTCTCTCTATCTCACCCCTCTCTCCCTGCCTATCCCTCTCTCCTCTCTCTTATCTCTCTCACCTCTCTCTCCATCCCTACCTCTTCATCCCTCTCTCTTTCCCTCTATAATTCTCTTTATCTCCTCCTCCCTCTATCAACCTAGACCTCTCTCTATTTTTGTCTCACCTCTCTCTCCATCCCTACCTCTCCCTGTATCTCTCCTTTCATAGCTACTTCTCTCTACCTAGTTTTCCCTCTATACCTATTTATCTCTCCCTCTTTGCCCTCTCTCTACCTATATCTCTCTCCTTCTATCTATCTCAACTATCCATCTTTACCTATCCCTCCCTCCTCTCTCTCTTCCACCAAAATTCACTCTACATCTCTTTGTCTAGCCTACCCCTATATACCTCTTTTTCTCCCCCTCTCTCTTTTCGTCTCTCAATCTATCTACCTTCCTCATTATGCCTCTACTTCTCTCTATCAATTCTCTCTCTCCCCCTTCCCTCTTTACTTTATTTCTATCTATCTCACATCTCTCTCCTTAAATATCCCTCCCTCCCTCCTCTCTCTATCTCACCTATCTCTCCCTCCCTACCTTTTCTTCCCTCTCTCCTCCATTCTCTACTTCACTTTATCTCCCCCTCCCTCTCCTTACCTACCTCTCTCTCTATTTCACTCTCTCACCTCTCTCTAAATCCTTATCTCTCCCTCGATCCCTACCTCTCCATCCATCTCTCCTTCCCTCTCCACTTCTCTATATCTCCCTTTACTCTCTCTACCTACCTCTCTCTCCAACTCTCCTTCCCTCTCTACTTCTACCTACCTACCTATCCCTCTATACCTCATTATCTCTCTCTCCCCCTCTCTTAATCTATCCACCTTCCTTATTATCTCTCTAACTTCTCCCTTCCTTCCCCTCTCTCCTTCCCTCTCTACTCTATGGC
>CM021104.1:125351589-125379519 GCA_007115665.2 Sequoiadendron giganteum
CCATTATCAGGTCTCTCTCCCTTCTACCCTTAACCCTCTACCCTCTATATCTCTCCCACTCCCTCCCTCTCTCTCTCACTCCCTTTATCTCTCTCCACTATACCCTTAAACCCTAAACCCTTAAAAACTCTACCCTCTACCCTCTACCCTCTATCTCTCTCCACCTCCCTCCCCCTCTCTCTCTCAAGTATCTCCCTCCTACCCCCTCTCCCTCTCTCAGGTCTCTCTCTCTCACTCACTCCCTCTATCTATCTCCCCTCCACCCTTAACCCTAAACCCTTAAATCCTCTCCCCTCTACCCTTTACCCTCTATCTATCTCCAACTCCCTCTTCCCTCCCTCTCTCTCAAATATCTCCCTCATATCCCCTCTCCCTCTTTTAGGTGTCTCACTCACTCACTCACTCCTTCTATCTCTCTCCCCTCTACCCTCTACCCTCTACCCTCTACTCTTAACCCTCTACCCTCTATCTCTTTTCCATTCCCTCCCTCTCTCTCTCTCACTAACTCCCTCTATCTCTCTCTCCTTTAACCTTAACTCTAAACCATAAACCCTTAACCCTTAAACACTCTACCCTCTACTTCTCTTTATCTCCTCCTCCTCTATCTACCTAGACCTCTCTTTGTTTTTGTCTCACCTCTCTCTCCATACCTACCTCTCCCTATATCTCTAATTTCATTTCTACTTCTCTCTACCTATTTTTCCATCTATACCTATTTATCTCTCCCTCCTTGCCTTCTCTCTCTCAATATCTCCACCTTCTTTCCCTCTCTCTCTCTCCCCTCTCTACCCTTAACTCTAAACCCTTAACCTTTAAACCCTAAACACTTAAAACCCTCTACCCTCTACCATCAACCCTCTACCCTCTATCTCTCTCCCACTCCCTCTCCCTCTCTCTCTCAATTCTCTCCCTCCTACCCCCTCTCCCTCTCTCAAGTCTCTCTCACTCACTCACTCACTCACTCACTCACTCCTTCTATGTCTCTCCCTAATAGAATCCAAAATTTCCATGGAAAACCCTAGGGTTTTTTCCCATTTTCAACATAATTTTTTCACTATTTTTTTCATAGAATATCATTCACCCCCTTTTACAATGCTACAATATCTTTTATCCTTGTTCCACTGCCCCATTTTTGGCCTATATGACCCTCACATTTTACCCCCATTTAATTCCTAATATTTCACTATTCATTTTCTTAATAATTTGTTTCTCTCATTCATTATATTCGAATATCTTTTACCGCCATTTTTCTACCCTTTATAAGCTTTCACCACAGTCATAAGAAATTTTTACCACACAACTGCGGGCGGTCAACACATAACCCGCAGTGAAAGGTGAAAGGTGAGACAACTGGCGAGGAAGCAGTCTGAAGAGATACCATGGTACTGCCACCGGTCAAGATGGAGACCGTGGCGACGCAATAAGGGGTTAACAGAGACAGCAAGGCAATGGTGAACGGTTAGCAGGTAGGTAGTGGCAATGTAGCGGTCGGCAAGCAGTTACCACTATACCACAACCGATGAAAATGGGAACTATGGTAAGGTGGTGGATGGAGATGAGCGGTTAGAGAAACAGCTACCGCTATAACGCCAGAGGGATAAATGATAACCATGGTATAGCGGCATCACTATCTCTCACTGCCATCTCCTACTACCTTACCGCATTCAACTTTATGTCTTCACGAGGTTCCACGGTGCTCTAACTTTGACTACTCCCCTGCCGCTTGTCCCCTTATCGCTCAACTGCGGGTTCATTCTTAACTGGTTGGGGTGTAGCGGTAGTCGTTCGCTAATCGCCACCCACTGACGCCTCACTGATTACCTTCGTTCTACCGTGCTACCATGGTCACCCCTCTGAACGACTGCGGTATCACGGTAACTGTGATGATTGTCACCCCACCGGTTATCTCACCACTCACCGTGCCACCACGGTCTTCTTTTTGATTGGTCGCGATGTAGCGGTAGCCTTTGACTAACCTTGGTAATCGTTTACCATGCTACCGCAGTCTGTTTGAAGACCACGCGTGGTGTGGTGGTAAGCTCCCTTTGCTTGCTCCATAACCGCTACCACCATACCGCAGGCCCCTTTGTGGGAGGCCGCGGTAAAGTGTTAAAGACATAAAAAGTAAACATTAAGGCAGCAGTGTAAGGTATAAGGTGTATTAGCATTTTGGATGGGGAAAATGATTTTTTGTGAAATAGGTAGGAAAATGATGGGTGTAAATGGAGAAAACCTTAGGGATTTTTCATGGATTTTTATGGAAAATAATAGGAAAACCATAGGAATTTTTATGGAAATTTTTGGTTCTAACAGGAGTGATGAATAGTTTTTCTTGAAACAGATTGTAATGGAGAAAACATTAATAAATTGGTGACATCTTTTCTGATTTCAATTGTTGAGATGCTATAATTTTTGTATTTCCTATCTGGTTGTCTCCAATTAGAAAAAATTTAAGTCATTTAAATCAATATATGAAGTATATTTCTGATTTATTGCATTGTATTTTTCACTTTGTGTGATTTGATTACTTGGTGTCTGCAAGGCAGAACTAAATCCTTTTAAACAAGTCACAGTGACTTTAGGATTTTTGTTGGATGGTTGAAGAAGAACTTGGTAGGAAAACATTCTAGCACAATTTTATGCAAGTCATAAATTTGGTGAAATAATATGCCAGTCATAGAATTTCATACCTTAAATGTGCCTAACAACCTGAATTAGGTCAAAAAGGGGAACACCTAGAATTCTTGATATTTTTGACTCTATTGCCCATGTGGATAGAAAAAATTGATCAGTCATAACCTAGGAGATAAAGTTCATTTAAAAAAATATTTTCAGATCCTTTCCTTTATGTTGTAGGAATAGTTGTAGGATTTTTATCTTTCCACGTCCATTTTCCATTGTGGATAGATTGTTTGAATAGGAAATACATTTCAATCTACATTATTCATATAGGTACACCTGCCTAGGTCCTACAGAACCTAAAGAGTAGAAGGTACAATTGCATCAATTGCATCAATTGGCCTTGTACGTTGGCCAAAAGTGTTGTAATATCTTGGCAAACTCTTTTGGTTAAAACCTAGACTTTTGAGAACCAGCACTCCCCTCTACCCTTAGCCCTCTACCCTCTACCCTTAAACCCTCTACCCTCAACCCTTAACCATCTACCCTTAACCCTCTACCCTCTATCTATCTCCCACTCCCTCCCTCTCTCTCTCTCAGGGCTCTCCTCCTGCCTCTCCTCTCATGTCTCTCTCCTCCTCCTTCTCTTTTAAACCCTAAACCCTTAAGCCCTCTTCTGCTATCTCTCTCCCACTCCCTCCCTCTCTCTCTCAAGACTCTCCCTCCTACCCCTTCTCCCTCTCTCAGGTCTCTCTCTCTCACACACTCACTCACTCCCTTTATCTCTCTCCCCTCTACCCTAAACCCTAAACCCTAAACCCTAAACCCTTAACCCTTAACCCTTAACCCTTAAACCCTAAACCATTAAACCCTAAACCCTTAACCCTTAACCCTTAACCCTTAAACCCTAAACCATTAAACCCTCTACCCTCTACCCTCTACCCTTAACCCTCCCTCCCTCTGTCTCTCTCCCACTCCCTCCAGGTCTTTCTCTCTTTCAAGCCTCTCCATCCTACCCCCTCTCCCTCTCTCAGGTCTCTCTCTCACTCAATCCATCTATCTCTCTCCCATCACCCTTAAACCCTATACCCTCAACCCAATACCCTAAACCATCAATCCTATAGGTCCTCAACCCTATACCTTCAATTCTCAACTATCTACCCTATACATCGGATCCTCAACCCTCATTTATCTTTGCCCCTCCATCCTCTTCTCTCCTTATCTCTATCTCACTTCTCCCTCCATCTACCCCTCCATACATCCAACCCTATACTCTAAACCCTCAACCCTTAAACCCTCTACCCTCTACCCTCTATCGTAATCCCTCAACACTTAAACCCTTAAACCCAATTAAATTCTATACCCTAATCCCTCTGTTAGGTTTGTCACTCACTCACTCACTCTATCTCTCTCCCATTCCCTCTCTCTCACTCACTCTATCTATCTCCCTCTCTCTCACTCTCTCGCGGTTATCTCCATCCCCCCTCTATCTCACACACTCACACACACACACTCCCTCTCTCTCTCTCTCTCTCCCACAACCTCTCTCTCCCACTCCCTCTCTCTCCCACTCTGTCTCTCTCCCTCTCTCTTAGGTCTCTCCCTCCCACCCCCTCTCCCTCTCTCTCTCTCCCAACTATCTTCATCCTACCCCCTCTCCCTCTCTCTCTTTGTCTTGAGTCTCCCCCTCCTATCCCCTCTCCCTCTCTCAGTCACTCCCTCCCTATCTTACTCTCTCTATCTATCTCTGTCTACCTCTCCATCTCTCTCAAGTATCTCCCTCCCACCACCTCTCCCTCTCTCTCTCAAGTCCCTCTCTCGCTCATGCCCTCTATGTCTCTCCTATTGGAATGATGGATGCACAGGTGTCCTTGATGAATCCGCAATACAATCTTCAATGGAGGACCTTTACCACGAAAAAATATTCAACCACAAAGAAAGTATGATAATGGCATGAAAATAGAGATTCTATTATGATCTATCAGATGATTTACAAAGAGTACATATGTCTGATTATATAGGAAAGTGCTAAACCTAAAAAGCAAAGGATGTTGCCAAGTGTTCAAATCACACTTCATGTGACAACAAGAAACCCTAACCAACTACCTAGGGAATGATAACAAGATGGAGATAAGTTCTAGAAAATACAACTCATCTCCTAGAAGGGAATCTTATCTCAACAACTTTATTAAATGATTAAATGCAACCTAAGACTAATTTGATTAAGACCTAAGTTAATTTATGCTAGTGTAATAAATAATTAATTACACTAACATCTCCAACTCTCTCTCCCTCTCTCTCTCTCAAGTCTCTCCCTTCCACCCACTCTCCCTCCCTGTTTGTCTCTCAAGTCTCTCCCTTCTATCCCCTCTCCCTCTTTCAAGCCTCTCTTTGTCTCTCTCACTCACTCCCTCTATCATTCTCCCTCTCTCTCTCCCTCTATCAGATATCTCCCTCAAACTCCCTCCCACTCTCTCTATCCCTCTATCTCATGTATCTCCCCCCACCCCCTCCATCTCTCTTGAATCCCTCTATCCTGAGTACTCCCTCTCCCCCAAGTAATCCCTCTCCCTCCCACCCCCTCTCCATCTCTCAAGTGTTAAGTGGTATGAGAAACATCGGTTGTTGGTACATTTTCTGGTTATCAATCTTCTCTTTCATTTTCATCTCCTAGAATTATCGTATTCTTATATGCTACATGTTTTATGTTAAGCCCCTGAATGATATATTTGGAATTTATGCGTAGGTTCATCGAGAGATGATAAAGTAGCGAAGGGGAACATCACCATTGTAGGACCTTCAATCGACCTCCTTATCTAGCATGCATGAAGGTGATAGTAGGCCTTGTCAACTATATGACTAACATTATTTAGTTATTTCTCTTTTAATGATTTTTATGTGAGTCTATCTCTAAGATTGAGAGGCTTTTGCAGTTTTTTTTGGAATGCAAATAGTTGGGCCAGCTGAGGTGCAATGGAAAAATGAAACTGGGCAGCAGCTCCTTTTATTTCTTCTCAAGTACAATATATTTCATGATTTGTGTTGGAAATGGGAGGATTATTTCTTTGCATGTATTGCTACAAGTATTGACAAATGGGATGATTTTCAAGATTTTCTTCAATCACTATTGTAATATTTGTCATTGACTTAGTGTATTTTTTGATATACTAAAATTATGAGAAATTAATACATGCAAATGTGTATATTCCTTAATATACGCCTCAATTAAATGTGTATATTGCATTTAAAATTAGTTGTAATGCTTCATGGTTTACATTTAAAGTTGTCTTCAAGGAAAAACGTGTGGATTCTATTAGTAAGAATGAAATAATGTTTAATATAATTTTAGAAAGGCATATTAGTAAGGTGTTTTGAACATTATGCAATGAGGAAGTTGAAAAATATGTTAAAATATGATATAATGTAATAAATGGTCAGTCCATGTCAAGATGGGTGAAAGCAAACTTTTTATTGTTTTTGAGTCTAAGGTCTTAGGAAGAGTTGATTAAGTGATGCAGACTCGGGGTGTAGATAAAATTAAAATGACAAATACAAGATTATCAACCCAAAATCCAAAGAAAATTCAAAAGAACTTCACAAATCCACTTGTCAGGTACACTCTTTCTACAAGTAATGCTAAACAGCTTCAAAAGACTTTTCACCCAACTTTCCCAAAATATTTTTCAATTAAATGATGGATTTAGAAACCCATTAAGGACTTACACAACATACTTCAAGATCAAGTATAACTCCTTTGGACCAGTTTAGACTTCCAATACACTCACCATGAGAAAATCAAGGAAAAGAGGTCAATTTAACAAAGGAAGTACCCTTCAAACTTATCCAATCACCTTTTAACCTTGGGGAAGAAAATTAAAAGGCCCAAAATCATAGAATCTAGCACTATTTTGCACCTGTATGGTCATAAACACTCCCAACTAAAAAAAACCTTATTTTCTAATGCAAAAACAAGGGTTTTGTCAAAATATTCATTCTCAGGCTTCAATAAATAAATAAATGGTCCAAATAGATTTCATAGGGTCTTCCTTGACATTTTAAATGCTTACAAACTTAACTTCATCAACATTTCATTGAAAATCACCTCAAAACCGTCACTTTTCAAGGGAAAATTTACATTTCCAGCCCTATGGCATCACACAATCACCACATTAATGTTTTATTCTGATATAAAATGCATTGAAAAATCTAGAATAATATATTTTTCACCAATCCATCGAGTTACAGGAGAAAATAGTGGGTGGATTGGTCAAAAACTCATTATTTTGTTTTCAAACCCTTCACAAAGGAAAAAAAATAAGGTATACATTGTATTTTTTGAATTTATCTTACAGAAAAGAAGATTAGAACTCCAAACCAAGTGCATATCATGTCGCGATGTGATGCATATTTTTTTGTAATTATTTTCCAAGTAAATAATTAATAATGATTTTTTATTACAAATTTTAAAAAATATAAAATCTCGTATGTCTAACCACCTTAACTTGGTCAAAACTTCATGAAATTCATTTTTTTTAATCCTATAGTATGTGAAGCATATAAAGTGATGCATGTTTCAGATTCAAAAAATGTGATACCGTTTGAAATTTATACATGTTTTTCAATCACCCTATCAATCAGGACTTTAGTCGTAATTCAAATAGAAAATAAATAATAATTTATTAAATTCAAAGTATTAAAACATAATTTATATTGGTGGAAATTTGAGAATCTCCTTTAAAAACCCTTTTCATTTCATCAATTTTGGGTAAAAATAAATTTGTCAGCCACATGGGCCATCATATCACTTAGATATCACCACTTTTTGGCCCATCATGATCCTGCACATACCC
This sequence comes from Sequoiadendron giganteum, assembly GCA_007115665.2. Lineage (NCBI taxonomy): Eukaryota > Viridiplantae > Streptophyta > Pinopsida > Cupressales > Cupressaceae > Sequoiadendron > Sequoiadendron giganteum. Next base: position 125,359,059 of record CM021104.1, read on the forward strand.
GATTGGCATTTGCAGCTAAATCCAACCTTATGGGCCTATTGCACCAGCATTCACACACCAAAAAGTGTCAACCCCTTCTCCCTGGTCTATGAATCATAAGCCATCCTCCCCATTGAGATCAAGCTCTTGTCCCTAAGGATATCATTGCAAAATCTCATCACAGATGAAGAATAGCGGGTCTCATGACTAAATGAGCTAGAGTTACTGGATGAATGGAATATGGATGCCCTAAACCATCTACAGGTATATCAAAACTAGATGTAGTAGAGTTATAACAATAAGATCAGGAGGTGGAACTTTCAAGTCGATGAACTTGTGCTAAAGGAGAACCAAGAGAACGTGCCTAACCTAGAAAGAAAATGCAAATTTGAGCCCAACTAGTTGGGACATTTCATCATCACAACAAGCTATAAATCAAGGGTATATCAGTTATCAACACCTGAAGGGGAACCTCTGCAGAAGCCCATGAATAGCTCCCATCTCAAAAAAAATTATGCTTGAACTCTTTCAAGGTATAGAACCAAAAAAATACAAAAAAAATGTCCTGAAAAGATGGTCACTCTGATGAAAACCTGGCAAACAGGCATCTTGGTGACAACAACAAAATACAAAAATCCAAAAAAATCAGAAAAAGGATTGAAAACAGTAAAGAAAAAAATCGTCCTCTAGTGAAAACCAATTCAGTGGCGCTTTGGACAAGTACCTTGGTGAAAACCTGGAAAACAGGCACCAAGTGTAAATAAAGCACTCTCCATCCACCAAGATCTTCGTGGCTTAATTTTCACACTCACTTATCCATTATACCTCACCATTCATTCACTGTATTCCAATAATCCTTCCATCATCTATTTGCATCCGTACCATAGCTTGATCTTGTGTTTGTATCATGTTCCACCCTAGTACCACTTGGCACATTCCTAAGGTTAGTTTTTCCTACCTATATCAAAGTAGTCTATCACATCACATTGGGGGAATGTTCCTATACCTACATCAGATTGAATTCGTGTATATTCTTGTGATCTTCCTTAAAATCAAAAATCCAAAAACATCCAAATCATATCAAAATCCAAAAACATGTCAAAAAATCAAAAATAGAGTCATCCAACCAAACTACGTCATCTTTGAGCTTGAACATAGGCAAGGTTGATCTTCGGTCATCCCCCAAGACACCCTAGGTCAGTCCTTTAGGCATTTGTTGCAATAAAAATGGCAATATTTTTACCCATCTATCTCATCATTAATCAGGTCATTTTTCAATCAAACTACGTGGTCTCTGCATGTATAACGTAGGCAAGGATAATCTATTGATCAGCTCCTGAGACCCCTAGGATAGGCCTTTAGGTTATTCTCTGGGTCAAAATCTCAAAAATACCAAAAACATTGAAAAATCTCAAAATCCAAAAAATAGTCTCAAAACATTCAAAAACATCCAAATATCTAAAAAAACCCAAAATGGTGCATCTATCTCATCTCTCTTTCACCCATAGTAATCATCATTCATAATAAATCAATCATTGCTTTCATCCTTTAGTAAGTCAGTCGGAAGCAAGTCTAGCAGGTTCTAAAGTAAAAGCTCAATCGTCAAAGTCTCAAGTCTAGGTCAGTAAGTCAGCAAGTTAATCAACTCAGAGTATCAATAGCTTATCATCCAATCAATCTCATAATCACTTGATCACAACATGTCCTAGGATGCATCCTTCCCACAATGGACATCAAAATCAGGCATCACCATAGTTTAGTCTTGGCTAGCGGTACAAAGAACATTAGCTTTGTTTGTTTACTTTATCTTGGTCTTTTTTTACTTATCTTATTTTGCACTTATTCCAAGGACCTCTCAATGATGCCTAATCAAAAGTTTTAGAGAGAAAGGAATGGGGAAATGATCATTATCCTTTTGTTTGTTGTGTTTTTTGGATGTTCTTGTAATATAACCTTGGCGAATACTTCCTTTGTTAGGTATATATGGAAGGTGTTTTGAATAGCTTGTTGACTATTGCATTGATAGGTTACACCTTTCCATGCTTTGGTCCAAGATATTTGAAACTTCTGAAGAGCATCCTAGCCAGGTTTCTGTATGTCAGGTGTGAACAAGAGTACTCCTATATGATTGTCGAGTCAAACTCCATCACACTAGGTACAACACCATCCTGGTTCTTTATACCTTGATGCATCGTACCTATGTGTGTTATCAAATATAAGGAAAGTTATGCTCTTTATCTCCCCCATCCTTGGATAAGAAATAAATCATCATCATTCATCATCATATCTATTAAAGTCTCGATGAATAATAGACTTGTTGGACTTCAGCATCTTCTTGGATTCAAGGGTTGATCCCTCTCATTCTTCTATCCTTTTTCATGCTAACATAGTATCATTTCATCAATACATCATCTTGCATCCTCATTCTCATCTTTCATAATCACAGCATATCATCATAGGACAACACCATCCATCTCATCCATCTCACATGCATTGCATAATCATTTAAGTTGTTTAGGATAATATAGATTTGTTATTCTAAGAATCTTAAAAACATCTCATTTGCATCATCATTATCATATAGATTTTTTAGTCTAACCATCCATACATCCATTTTATGAGATCGACCCTCAAATTGAACTTCTCGCTTGATCACTCGAGGGGGCAATGTACCAATGTACTTCTTTCCGCTGGGGCATCCGAAAAATTTAAAAAAATCAATGTCGGCGGCATCATTCTTTGAACCAATGCAAAAAGTACTTCTTTCTGCTGGGGCATCTGAAAAATTAGAAAAAATAATAATTTTGATGTCGGCAGCATCATTCTTTGAACCAATGCAACAAGTACATTTCTTCAAAGAGGGGCAAAATATAGACATGCAAAATTGACAGTATGCATTCCTTATATTTAATTAAATCATATTCGCCCACCAATTAAATAAATCAAGTTTATTTGATTAATCTCCTAAGGTTATCTCCTTAATTAAATAAATCAAATTATTTAATTAATCTCCTAAAGTTCCTCCATTTAATTAAATAAATCCAAATGTTTAATTAAATCCCTAAATGTTCTTTATCTTCTCATTCAATTTAAATAAATCCAAAAATTTAAGTTGAATGTCACAATCACCTAATCTCTATCTAAAATTAATCAAATCATGATTAAAACTAAGTCTAACCATGTCTCATCCTCTAGCTTTTTCCACTTGCACAATAAATCATTTATTTTGATTTATTAAATCTCTATTTTCCTCACAAATCATATTCCCAAGGAATATTCCCTCATTAACTCCATTTGTTTGACTTTTTTGTCCAAACAAATTTCCCCCCAAAACTCTCAACCATATGCATTTAATGCTAAAATTCAAAATTCAAACTCACCTAATAAGCATTTACTTGCACAAATACCAAAATGTGCTCACCCTTCATCCTCTCACATCTTGACAAGTGGAATGAATCTATTGGTTGAGGATTATTCCCACATTCCTCCACTTTGTCTCTTCTTCTCTCAATCTCATCTATAAATTCAAGGCTTTTCTTCTCATTTTTCATCCACAATTTGAGCATTCTTACTATAGGCATTTGAGTTCATCTTACATCTCTTTGTCTATCATCATCTAATTTTATCTAGGATTGGGAAAGGGCTCCTTTACATATCAAGGGTGCACCAATCCACTATGGAATAGGTATGCACCATTTTTTTCATTCTCTCAATTAGATTATTTTGTTTGCAATGTGAAACATGTTGGATTATTTCACAGGAGCACTATTATGTTTGCATAGTTTGAACTAGCCCATGTTAATGAGTGTTGAGGTTTAAGCTATTTGCATATTTTTGTTGCTTACACCATCAATGGCGACTTAGTCCCACTGTACATTTTTTTCATAGATTTTTGTAGATTTAAATACCCATTTGGTTGAAATGGGCTTCAATGCAGTTTTCCAAATCTAGGACTAAGTTGCCCAGAATGGCGAATTAGTCCCAATAGGCCAAAATTCTAAAATCAGTAGCATTTCCAGTCTTCATTTCAATCTACAACACATTTCTAGGTGCACACCTTCTATTTCGTAGATTTTTGTTTTGTTTAGTTTGCATTTCTAGGTCATTCAATATATGTTTGCATATCACAATGTGTTTTCAATCAAAGTGCATTTTCTAGGTTTTGCATTACTAGTTAGTTTCTTTCATCATTCAATTGCATTTAGTACATTCCATTTAGTAATATTTCAACCATATTAGCATTATTCTTGAGTGAACCCCCAAGTCTTTATGGAATATCTTTCTCCTTTTAGGTGAAAAACCCTAGAAGTGTAAGAGAGCATCCCTCAACAAAAATTTGCGGTTCATTTTGGTGAACTCAATGTGAATAAATAAACATGATAGTAAATAAACATGATATTCATTCATTCAATGCATTCCCTAGTTATGAGAGTCTCTTCGTGCAAGAGATTGAAAATGATAATACTTGCCTTAAACTTACACACTCTCCTATCTCTCCTATTTGTATGGATGATGTGATATAAGATCATACAAACATAGATAACCATGATAATCATATTTTGTCTTCTCATGATACCTCTTCTTTTAATGATGAAGGTATCTTGGTGAAATAAGATACAATTGTTGAGAATCATGAGGATCTTGTTTTTCCTTCTCCTCATCCCCTTTGGAAAGATATTTTAGCACAAGAAAATGAAATCATAGACACATTCCTAAACATCACCTTACCTAGTTTTCATTCTCCTTTGGCTTGTGAGAGTGATTTCGAGGAAGATGAGATTATAAATGATGAGGATATGTTGATGCTAGATGATGAAATCTTTAAGGACTATAACAACCCTCTTTATGATCCTCCCCCTACCTATCCTATTTTGGAAAACATTATGGAACAAAGGAATGAAGTCATGCATGATCATTATAATCATACTTGTTCTTCTCCTAGTATCTCCCCTAGTTGTAAGGAAGATGTTTTCATGTTAGACAACACAACCAATAAGATTAATGTGAATCTTGGTTGTCCCCTTTCACCTAAGGAAACCCTTATTGAGAAAGATAATTCAACCATTTATCATTCCCCTACTTGCGATGAGGTCATCTTAGAAGAACTAATACATGAATGTCAAAAACATTTTATTCGTAGTTCTCCTAAAAACTTTCCTCCTAGGGAAAATATCATGGTGCTAGAAAATGGCAACAATAGTAATGTGTCTTCCTTAGATAACGATAAAAAGGTGATTCTAGATTACCCTTTATTAGAGATACATCAAACCAAGACCACTAAGGTTTTGAATGCACAAGCTTCAATTAGATCGCCCTTGACTATTGAACCTCCTACATATCCCATGGGACATCATAAGAATCCTCTAATCCTTTACCCACCATCACACAAATAAAAAAATCACAACAAACCCAAACTTGTCCTTTACCCACCTAAGAATAATGTGTCGCAACAACTGAGTCATAATACCATTGTGCATACATATAACACTAGAAATAATCCACAACCACAACAACCCACCCCAACACCATTACCTTTCCTTAATCCCATCTTGCCTAGTGCTCCTTGATTATCTCCTAAGGAGTATGACCTTGTTGAACAACTTAAGAATACTCCTGCAAATATATCCCTATGGGATTTAATTCAGAATTCACCTAACTATCACACTATACTTCAAATAGCCTTACAACAAGTTCATGTCCCTTATAATGTGCAACCAAATGACATAGCAGCCCTAATTCAAGGATTGAATTCTGATATTTTTTGCCAAAGTGGACTCCCCCTTTTGGAAGTGCAAAAACAAAATGTTGCTTTCATAATAATATCTCAATATAAAAGAATAGGAATAAAGAAAACCATTTTTGACAATGGCTCCACCCTTAATGTGTGTAGTGTAAATCTTTTGGATAGGCTGCATGTAGATAAATAAAAAATTCAACCAAATTCCTTATCTATCCATGGATTTGATAACGTAGAAAAACAACCACTTGATGTGATCACTTTGCCTATTACTATTGGGTAGGCTACATTGGAAACACCAATACATGTTATGCCTAAGGATATTTCCTATAATCTCATTTTTAGGTAGACCATGGATTCATTCAATGAATGGTGTGCCTTCTACTCTTCATCATAAAATTAAATACATCTACAACAACAAAGTGTGTACACTTTATGCTGATCCTAAGCATTATAGTGTCTTACAACTTGAGAAAAATAGAGACAATCCCTTGAACACATTAACACCAACCACAAAAGTAAAACCCATGCAAGAGCAACAAAAATCTAGATGTCCTAAACCCTTCACAATGATATCAATCGATGATTTTGGATCGTTGTATTTTGAACATACATTCATGGGAAAGTACAAGATTCTAAATGGAGATTCAAATAAGGAACATGAACAACCAGTCATGACAACACAAAATTTTGAAGATCCTTCAAAAGCATCTGCCTCAACCACTTCCGCATATAAGACACCACCTTACACAAAAAAATTTGAAGAACAACACAACCAACAACCACCCCATCCAAAGTAATGAAAAAGCTTTGTGGAGATGGTTATGAGCTTATGAAACAACTTGGTTACAGTGGAAAAGGATGCGCTAACAACAAGGTATCCGCGACCCTATAGATCCTAAAATGCAAGCAACGACTCATGGTCTCGGTTATTGTCCTTTGATATAAATCACCAAGCCTTCATTCAACATCAACACTATCACACAAGATTCCTCTAAACCAACTTTAACAGTAATGGTGCCAACAACCACTTCAAAGTGGGGGCATACACTGACACTCACATTTCATTGTGCGATTTTCTTTTTCTTGCAATTTCCTCTCTTGGAAACATTAGGAACAATGTTGCCTAGGATAAGACATTTCACTTGTCCTCTCTTGGAAAAAAGATGAGACCATTTGCACATTTCCTCTCTTGGAGACATTAAACATGATGTTCCCTAAGATGAGACCTTGCATGAACTAAGTAAAATCCCTTTGAATATTTCCAACACTATCTTGCATTTATAATGTCTATGAGTTTCAAGCATATGAATTTTTTCTTTCCTCATAGAGCTCAAAGATGATTTTGGTTTGGCACCTTATCAAAGTTATCAAGAGGTATAACGTTGGTATGGTCGAGCGGGAATCCCATTTCAAGGCATGACTTTCCCCATAGCCACTTGCCTATGTGTGATTGCATACCAACCATGGGTGTATGTTTCTCATCATTTCAAACTTATCACCCAGTAGACAGCCAGGAGTTTTGTTGCCTCAGAGTGAGTATGCATTTTTGTACAAACAACCTAGATTTGATCCTTAATGTGTTGGACAAATGGTCGAAGCTTGATCAACGTTTTTACTGTCATTCTTCTCTTCCTTCTATTTATTGGCATGGCATGATCGTGTATCTTATTTTTCTGCAAACCATTCACCTTATGTGTGTCCTTTTGCACTTATCTCGGTTTGACTTACGATCTTGGATCTTGGGGGCTTGACCACATCCTTCATCTTTGTTATCCTATACCATCCACATTTGTACAATTAGAACCCTCTTGAATGTCTACTTTAGTATGAATTTGAAGAAATTTCATCCTCTCACTAAAGTGGGGGCTAAATATGTCACAAAAAATGTATCTTTGGACATTTTTATGCTCATTTGAGCCTTTCTTATGGATGTTGGCCTAATTTTTCCTAGATTTAATGTTGTGATGTTGTCAACACATTCAAATTGGTTCTTGTAACCCTATGAATCAATAAGAATTCTATGATGTCTTGTAAAAGTGTTGTGAAGTGTTGTAACCCACCTTCACACTTGTCTAGGAGCCTTTTATTATAATTCACTTAAATAACCTCTTTTTATCATTTACCAAACCTTATTTCAAAGTTTTTTAAGGATTTGTAACAAACTCACACTTTTCTAGGCTTGTCATCAATAACTACATCTTTCTTATGCTTTAATTGGCCCCATTTTACACTTACGGGCCTTATTCAAGTGTCTTTTTTAGAATAAACCCGATAAACATCATTTAATATTATTTAATCCCCAACACCCACTTAAAATTCCTAATTGGGACCAAGTCACCACTTGGGGTGACTTAGTCCCATTAGGCTCAAAAATCAAAACAAGTTCAAAAAATTGGTGGGTTTTTTATTTTAGATAAGACCTAAGGTCATCTTGTGATGTGGTATTTTTGGGAACTAGGGCATAGTTGTGTATAAATATGAGGTTTTCCACTCATTTTCATTGACTAGAATCCCTAATTTATTCTCTCCCCTCTTCATTCATCAATCATCATTCATCTCAAGTCAAGCAAGTTAGCGTTTTGGCATTCTAAGCCTTCTAAGGCATTCAAGGGCAGCTTCTTCATCCATTGTTGCAGAAATTCAAGAATTATCATCATGGAAAGTTTCTAATTCTTTCATTTCATGTTCATACTTCATCTTATTTCTTTATTTGGTTTAATTACCTAAAAGGGGTTTGACCAAGGTAAACCCATATTCCCTAACATTCAACATTTCTCTTTAGATCTTTTTATGTGTTTGCAGATTTAGGTACCTTGAACAATTGGTTGTAAACTTATTGAAGTAATTTCCTTATGGGCTAGGGAAAAACATCCACAAAAAGTCACTTATGGTACCGAAAATCAAGGTTTTGGTTTCAGATACCTAGAGGAGCAGAAAGTGTAAGTTGAGAGCTTTCGTTTCCACTTTCGAATTTTTAGAAAAGCCAAAGTGAACTAAATCGCCATCAATGGAAACTTAGTCCCACTGTACATGATTTACAAATATTTGTGTAGATTCAGATACCCATTTGGCTAAAACGGGCTTCAGTGCAATTTTCCAAATCTAGGACTAAGTCGCCAAGAATGGTGAATTAGTTCCAGTAGGCCAAAATTCTAGAATCAATAGCATTTACAGTCTTCATTCCACTCTGCAACACATTTCTAGGTGTGCACCTTCTATTTCACGCTTTTTGTTTAGTTTGGTTTGCATTTCTAGGTCATTTAGTATATGTTTGCATATCACAATGTGTTTTCAAACAAAGTGTGTTTTCTAGGTTTTACATTACTATTTAGTTTCTTTTATCAATCTATCGCATTTAGGACATTTCATTTAGGCATATTTCAATCATATTAGCATTAGTCTTGAGTGAAGCCCCAAGTTTTTGTGGAATATCTTTCTCCTTTTAGATGAAAAATCCTAGAAATGTAAGAGAGCATCCTTCTACAAAAATTTGCGGTTTAGCAACATATAGAGAGTAATTGTGGTGCTTAAAATATTTTAGCACCCTTACCTACATTCAAAAACTCCCCTTTATTTATCAGAGTGAAAACTATGTCACATGTTCTCATGGTTTGTGAACACACAAACCATGTGACTTCCAAAACTTACTCCCTTTTCTTCTTCATTTTCCTTCTTTCTCTATGTCCTTTCTTTTATATCATAACTTTGAGCTTCTATGAAAAACCTTATCACAAAGTTTATAAAATCACAAACTTTATGATATCATAAACCAAGTGAATTTTAAAATGTTTGAACTCCCTTTTTCATTTTCCTCATTCAATTTGTTGCACCTTCTATGACATTTCAAACCTTGTTGCAAATTTGTTATGTTTGCAAATGAAGAACTTTGAGACAAGAACCTTGATGCTTCTTTTGTCTCTAATTCAAACCTTTACAATTCTTAACATTTTATCACATTGTTGCATAGTATGCAAATTGCAAACTATGTGACACAAAGGACTCATTAGCCTAGAACACAAAGGAAAAACAACATTGTGACAAATTTTCATGTTTGGATGCAAATTAAGTATGAGAAGAAAATAACATAACACAATTTAGACAAAACATAAGAAAAAGACTCGTGAAAGAGCACTTTGATGGATTTAAACAATAGACTACAATACATCAAAAAAACAAAAAAAAAACCAATACTTAACCCTTCTTTTATAATTTTGAAAACTGTAAATCTAAGTGTCAACAAACCCCACATCCTACAATCATACGCCCAACCATCAATTTTTTTATATAATTATTCTTATACATAATCTACATAATTTTTTATTAAAATAAAATCCATCTAAGATTCATTTAGATAACCATCACCAAAATTTTGTTTGACACGCAGGGTCGAGCATCAAATTTAGGGCCCGCTTCCAAGCATAGTACAACGATAGTTTAACAGACTTCACAAATGAAACGTCACGTATAGATTGACGCTCATAAATGGAGGCCGTGGAAGCAGTCTAGCTGTCAGATTTGGAATTCGTCCATTTCAGAGTCAAGACATTATTTAAAATATCAGTCAAAAAAGTGGGCTGACAGACAAATAATGTGGTTGCCTGAATTCGAAAAGACGAGAAATATCTAAAAGAAATGGGACAACGGTTTTTTTTATGGCAGCCACCATGTTTCTCTGTAAACAATTCAGTGGCAACCATATTATGCTACTGTACGCCCATATATATGTTTATAAAAGTAATGATTGGTTGAACTCAATCTTATGACCGATTCAAAGTGGACTGACGGTTTGAGATGTGTACAGTCAAGAGTCTCTATTATTATTAGTCAATTGGTTTTATCGGGTAGAGTTTCTAGGCGCACCTGTTAACGATGCAGACTTTAGTATGTTTTTATAGAAACCCTACGTCTTCAAAATCTGAATTGTAACAGATTAAAGATAGAATCCGATTGCCTTGTCCTCTTCGTATCAATTCAAGGCAATGGAAACATATTACGATGGATTCTTTAGTGGCCTTGATCTTTATAGTAGGATTGATTCTCCACTGGTAACTAGCGAGGATGTTTCCCATAAGGATGTTTATGAAATGGGTATTGTGGACGACGATCAATATGAGCTATGTCCTCTTTATAATAATTCTAAATCTTCCTGGAATTCGAGTTCCACTGAAAAATTGCATGCGGTAGAGGGGTCTGATCAACAGTCGGTTAATTCCTGGCCTGATTCTCAACAATTTGTGCATGCACAGACAGCCTTTACCGCTTACAGAAAAGCCGACTCAAACGCCGAAGTGGGTTCATTCAAAACTGGCCAGACTCTGCACAAGAGATGTTTCACCCTTCTAGGCAAAATCCATGACATGAGAAGATTAGCGAGGAAGATATCAAAGCCAAGTGCTCCTCCTGCCCTTAAAAATAAATCATCGGTTGAGCATATGATAGCCGAGCGGGGAAGGAGAATCAGATTGAAACAGCATTTCACAAATCTTCACTCTCTTCTACCAACAAATTCTAAGGTATGACCTTTCAATGGATTTATCTCTTTTCTAATCATTGTAAAACAGTTTTGTAAAGCAGACTGGAGCTATTCAGATTTTTTCTGCTGTTCTGACCATTTCAGTAGTGTTATATTTTTTATTTTCTTGTAAAGCAAACTGGAGTTATATTCAGATTCAACGCTGGTGCAGGTTTTGACTTTTAAATATGCTGTGAACAGAATAACAGGAATTCCATACTGGTAAATACCACAAACTATTTGAAGGAGCTAAAGTTCCGCGTTGCCGAGCTCGAACAACAGTGTCAAATTTTGCAGGCATCGATTCCCACAAACATCTCAGTTAAAGAAAAAGCAAGTAGTGGGTTCGAATCACACAAGCAATTATTCAATTCAGAGAGCACAGTTATTTATCGTAGCAATGAAGTTACTTTGGAGCAGTGCAAAGAGAACCCCTGCCTAGTAAACATAAAAACAACCATGAAAACAGATCTGTTTACATGCCCAACCAGTGTGCTTATGAAGCAGTTAGAGCAGTTGAGAAGAGAGCCAGTTGAGATCCTTTCTATCAATTCGAATACAAAGCCATTTCAGTTTCGTTCTAACATTGTCGTTGCACCAAAGGTGTGTATTTGTTTCTATAACATGAGTCTTCAAAGATTTTTTTGTCTCAGTTTACTTTTTTCTTAAGTAGTTGAAGACTCATGAAATGTTTCATCTGATATATGTGCAGGGCCAGGCTTGGAGTATTTCCATGTGGCAAAATTTTGGCAACCTTGTCACGCAGTCTCTCTTCTGAAGAGCTCTCATGATGGTCATTGGAGATGCAAGAGATTATATTTTTTTTTATCATAAACAATCTTAAAGACCAAAACTTTTACATTGGTAAAAGATAGATATATCATAAATTATCAAACATTTATTTTACTTCAAAGGTGGACATTTTTTTCATAAACCTGCAGAAATTGAAATCTTTGGTTACTAAAATAAGTCATGTCTGAATAAAAGATGAATCGATCACAAGACATTTTTTTTCATAAGCCTGAAGAAATTGGAATCTTTGCTTAGTAAAATTTTCACAGGGAACTGTTCTTCTCATAGCTAGCATCGAAATTTATGTGGGAATTGTTGTTCTCATAACTAATGAAGATTTTCTCATAACTATAGTACTGTAGAAGTCAATCGTTCAATTAATACTATGCGACAGCATTAAAGTTCAGGCGAAAAAGTCAATGGCTATCCGAAATCAAGCACTCTTATAACTTGACTTTGGTTACGGATTGTTTTCAGCTAAATCTCGTTTCGATTCCGAACATTAACATTAAAAATAGAACTGTATTAAGGAAATAAATTAGTTTATATGGATCAATTTAGGTTAATAAATATATGTAATAATTGAGAGCATTTCGTTTAGATTATTTTAGAGTTGATATCTGCCTCGTTAATCTTCTCTTTCATCGATTTAACTTAATTTGTCAAATGGCACATTTAATTTAGAAAATAATTAAGGAAATTATTAATATTATGAAAAATTATATTTGTTAATGGTTTAAATTGATATTGTTTTTTATATTAAAAGCAGGGGTAAGGGTCTTTAAATCCAAAAGTTTAAGTTAAACAAATAGAAAAACAAAGGTCAACAAGGCCAAACATTCAAAAACTAGCAAAAGAAGACACATGGATTTCATACGTAGACCCAAAAAGAGTAAACACACACGCAAGTCAAAACGATGACGAAATAGCAAAGACAACAAAATAAAACCATTTCTTTTTAGAAGAGGAAATGAAATCCCAATTTGTCTTCAATAGGTCTATTAGAACTATAAAAATTTGCATTAACTTAGCCTTAAAAACCCCAAACTCCAAGCTACAAACAAATTTTGTTATGCTATGATTCCTTTATACACCCTGATATTCAATGTGTCACATCAGTTTGCCATTATAAATATCCCATTTGTTCTCCATAGTTATTTCCTTAAGTTCAAACTTATTGTCGAATCCTAATATAAACTATATCGAAGAGATAACGCCATATCGGTAGGACTTGCTTCAACATCCCTTCAATAATCCAAATGAAACATTATCGAAGACACATTGACATATCAGGAGGAGACATTTTTGAGTCCCTTCAATGAAAAGATTTGCATTGAAAACATAACATTTATTGCCCTGGATTTGATAATATAAAAGAAAAGGACTTCATCGGCCAAAATCAAAAAATATGATACAATATGAATAGGCCCATAAATATATTGAAGTAACAAGGGAATATTGAAGAGACGATTTGTACGAATTCTCTGAGAAAAAGTTTGAAGAGACTTCGAGATATCAAAGTGAGTAATTTTAAGTACCTTCGATGTCCCGAAAAAAAATAAGCATATGATTAGTGTGAGGATGGTATCGGAGGGAGAAGTAAATATCGGCAAAAACAAAATATTAGTCCCTTCGAAATCTTGAAAGATAGGAAAAGCATACTATTGACAAGAATGAAGTATTGGTCCCTTTGATATAGCAAAGGTACCTACCCACTTTATTGAAATGAAAATAATGTTTCGAGGATAAAATTGGCGGCGATGACAATTTGATCAATAGTTGACATTCAAAACGTTGATGATGACATGAAAGTTGTCATCAGATAACATTTATGAACCACAGGCGAGTGAATTATAGATCGAATCTTGGCTTATTTGGTCCTTAAAAATCCTTGAGCATCTAGAAAAGAGGGAGATGGGGAATGTAGCAATGGATTGACGACGAAGGAACTAGAGAAGGCATTGCTGGTTCAAGTAAGTATGTAAGCTTGAATTAAGTTTTTACAATATCCAAACCAACAAAAATAGCAAATACAAATTAAGGTTTGGATTATTTCTATGAATTGATATTATGGTGAACACTTCCAAAAACCTAAAACTAAGAGACAAAAATTAGAAACTCGACACTTGAATCAAGACCTAGTAGATCAATGCCCTGGTTTTGGACCAAGGTCTAGAAGAATTGTAAAATTAAATCCTAGAGCTAAAAAGTTAGAAGATAGACAAAGGGAATTAGGTGATACATGGACTCCAACGAGGGGCTATAACTTGTTCATATATCATTAAAAGAAAATGCATAGGTGGGTATGTGCAGGCTATTGATGGACCAAAAAGTGGCAATGAGAAAAAATCACGTTTTGAATCGGTTCAAAAACGCGGAATTGGCCTAGTTGACTTTTCTAGGTTCGGGTGTTAGTACTTCTACCCAAACCAAAAACCAAAGGTAGTTTCCACAAATCGGATATCCGATCCAAATCAGATATCTGATTTGTGGAAACTATATATAAAAAAACAGCCGACTCTTTAATTTCATTTCTCACATTTTGACGTGGGCGCAAGAGGTGAAATCCAAATCCGATATCTGTTCTGATCCGATATCTGATTTGAAAGGTATGTATTTTTTTTTTCGATCTTGTAATTGATTTTTCAATAGATTTTGTTAAGTTTAAGTAGGTTTTATTAAAAAAAATTCAAAAATACGGTTTTGTATTGATTTTTTTAAAAAACTAGAGTTTACATTGTTTTTTTATTAAAACTTAATGTTTTGAAATGGATCTTGATTAAAAATTAGTGTTGTTGATGTATTTTTATCAAAAATAAGAGTTTGTTATTGATTTTTGTGAAAAAGTATGGTTTTTTTGGATTTTTATTAAAAACTAGGGTTTTTTTACAATAATTTCATTTATATTGTGTAATTTCAATTAGTTTAATTAGTTTTTAACTTTAATCAGGTATTATGGCTGCGAATGTAAATCCACAAATGCCAAATGCTCCACCACCTCCGCAACCACCAATTGAAGACTTAATTGGTGAAAAATTGAGGCAATTGAGGGGCATTTGTGAAATTTATCAGACAATGCCTCGATTGAGAGATATAACAAACACATTGAAAGAAATAATTAAAAATATAGAAACCCTCTCCACCCAACATAATTCCTTTTATTCATGGCGAGAAGACATGAGGGAGTATTATCGATGTGGATTGTCTTATGATGATGTGAAAGATCTCCAAATAACCAAAGCCCAAATAGCCTCTTTATTCATTGACCGTCGCACCGGTTTTCTAGTGAATGTTAATAGAACAAAATTTTCCATAAAATGGTGCATACATAGGGACATTGTAGCTAACTTTTGGGATCGATGGTGTATGGTTTTTGATAAACCACCGAACAATAATTTCGACATACCATTTTACTTTATTAAAAAATTATATGCTGAGTTTGTGTTAGGGCATCATGTCAATTACTTTGACATTAAACCCTTCCAGGGTGTCAGTGGAGGTATACCCCAGGATAGACCAAGGGCAGTTAGAGTAGTCCCGCGCCCAAATGTTCCCCTTCCTACCCTTCCTCCCCTTCCTCTGCCACCTCCAATATATCACCCAGAGATTATCGAGGATGCATCCACACAGACTATTCAGGCTATTCACTCTTTGAGTGGTCATTTGGTTTCACATGTTTCTACAGTAGCTCAGCCACATTTTGGTTATGTTGGTGAAAGCTCGAGTGCTGCATCATCCTTCTCAGGAAAACATATTTGTGTGCCACATGCTTGCACTATGTGTCGCCAGATATGCTTGGGTCCTTCTGTGTAGCCCACCGAGCATCCCTTGGACACTTATGATTATGACCTCCATGATGTAGACATTATAGATCAGTCGCAGGGGAGTGGAGCGCACCCTACAGAGTCCTCTCCTACTAGAGAGGGAGATGCTGGAATAGTGACACAGGTAAGATTTAAGTTGTAATTTCATAACTTGCATTTGTTTTTAAATGAATATTAATAAGAGATAGTATCAAGTACTAATATTTATTTACATGGTCTATTTAACAGTTGATGTCTGAGGAGGAGCTCGCACGGGTGACTGATAGCACCCTTAGGGCCATTTCATTTGGCTTGGACACACACGCAGTATATATTTTCGCACTCACTCGTTTACATTTTATATTATATACTTTCTTGTCATTTGAATTGTCATTAATGAAATTATATAATAGCTTATATGTTTATCTTGTTTTCCTCTTGTAGGAAATACCCAGTGTGAGTGAGGTTCAGCCTCGTCCAGACTATGGAGGCACAAATCTAGATAAGGGGAAGGTAATTAAACTCAAATTGGATTGAATTAAGATTTTTAAGATCTTATATTGATTATACATATGTCAACATAGATTGGTAGTTTCATATGTACTTGTCAATTTTATTTATAGGCAATCATGAGCTTTACAGATATGTTGACAAGGGACACACCGCCTAAAGGTGTAGTTATTGGAACACCTCAAAGTGTAGGTGTTGAAACCCATCAAAGAGGAGGTGTCAAAACACCTGAAAAAGATAAAGAAAAAGATCAACCTAAAGAGGTACATGTGCTTATTTTATTTTGTGTTTGGTAAATAAGTTCTTATTACCAATAATCATATGCTAACTTGGATCAATTTTATGTTTTTGTTCACATATATAGATTGGCATTTCAAAAGTTGATTTGGTATATTCTAGGACTCCTGACCCTTTGAAGAGACGTATATTTCAGGTAATCAAGATTTCAATTTTAGAGTTCAATTACAATTCAATGTATATTGATTTTGATGTTAATTATTCGATTTTAAATTATATAGTATAACTAATCTCAATTGTGGTTTGAATTTTTCTTGTGCAGCTACCTTCAGAGCCAATGAGTGCTTCAAAGAGGCTCCATTTTGATGATCCACCAGTAGTTTAGGATGAGATAGACATTTTGGCATGTAAATTTTGAATACATATTGAGATGGCATATGCCACATTTTGTAAAACTTTGTTTGAGTTGGCATCGATGCCATTTTTGTATATGGACATACACTTGATTATTGGATAATTTGATATATAGAAGTTGACAATCGAAATTTAATTTGTTCCTCATGTGCATGATTAAACTCTTTGAAAATTTTATCTTGAGCAATGGTTAAATATCAATGTACAATAGCTTAAAACTGAATGGTTATATTATGTAGTTTATATTTATATCTCTTATTACATTGCATTACACATCTTTCAAACTCAAATCATTAATTCACATTGCATAACTAACAACTAGATGTTCATAGATGAAAAAATTTCAATTACAATATAGTTCTAACAAAGTCAACCTAAGCAGTTATACAATTACTTCACATTGCATAACTAAAAACTATGAGCAGTTGTCAATTGCATTTGTTTGTCATTGAATTCTATGAGACCACATTTCTTTGAAGTTTTTTTTCAAATAGTCCACTGCCTTGTCTATGCTACCACATTTTTCATACATGATAGCAATCACATTAATTTGTAATAAATTAAATGATAGCCTATGGCTATTTAATTTATACTCATTTTATTTAAATGGATGAGGCCAACTGATAGGGTAGATGGTGCAGGAGCACCTAGGAAGCACTAGGAAGCACTAGGCAATTTGAGGGCCTAGAATGAAGTTTTGTGTTTTTGATACTTTAAAGGTCATGTTGACCATTGGAATTGAGTGAAAGACAATAAAATGCCTTGGTCAGGAGCTATCAGAAGTGGAAACGTTTATGAGTTTAGACACTCACTTTTGTTAGTTTTTAGGAAATTGGCAAAAGTGGCAAAATGGGACATTTTGCACCTTTTGCCACTTGGTAACTGACTTGTCCGACCAAAGGGAGGAATAACTACTTTGGGGAACCTATATGCGGAAGGTTTCGACCTATGAGCAGGGTTGGAAGGCATTGAGAACTTTTGTAATTTGAAATTTGATGAATGCTAAGAGTGAATAGTGAGAACAACAAGGAAAAATTTGTGTTTGCTTGAATTTTATGTGATCATGAGCAATCATGGCTCTGTAGTTGTTGTAGTTTGAAGTATTTGTTATGTTCTAAGCTTTGGTGGTAGTATTTAGAGTGTTTGCTCATTTTGCAGGTGTGTGTAGTAGTTATTTTGTTTCCTTTTGAGTTGCTGATCTAACTGGCAACCGAGCAAGAATGGGGTTTTAGTTCTCTTTCCCATTGTACCTGGTGTACGAGATTTTGGGGAATGAGGCTAGACTCCATGGTTGTAATTATAGTAGGTTTAGGAGTAGATAGGAGTTTAGGAAGCATGAAGATAGTCTACTCCTACGCGAGCTTAATCTACCCTTAATCTACTAAAGACTAACATTCTCCAAGAACTAAATCCCTTAATCTACGTTTAATCAGTAAAATGAGTTCCAAAACTCATTAAGCCTTTCCACTCCTTATCCTCCTGATCACTCCTGATCAAGACATGTTTCTAAGCCTCTAACTCTATCTCAATGGTCAAAAGAAACGCACTTCGCATTTAAACAATCATCTCTATAGAAAAAGGAACCATCATCCCTAGAACATAAAAATAGATCTAGCAAGTCCCTTGATGATTTCGGAAGATGCATTGCACCACACTCCTGCAACATTTCATTAGTATGCAAAGTAGAACGGATATAGCATAATAGTTCATGGTACATTGAAAACTCCACATGTTATTTGCAACAACAAGTATTACAAATCTTAAGAGGCACACAATAGAATGGATTCAAACCTTCAAAAGTTCTTTGCGAGATTTCCATATTTGGATGTGTTTGATTAAATTTGTTGAACAACATTGTTTGGCTTGATTCCAAAAAATGTTTAGGATGCGATGTACGGTCTCAACTGCCAATTATTAACTTTAAAACATCCTTTGCATTGGGTGATACTCTAGAGTTATCATGCCAAAATTGTTGAATTGCCTGCTTTACATTATCGGTTAGCTTCTTATCAACACGTGTAATCCTTCTGGCAAAAGCCCATGTATCATTTTGAAGAGGATCATCTATTCTTTCTCTTCTTGCAAGTGCTCTATCCAAAGTTTTACGATTTAAGTCAAAATCAATACAAGTTTGTCTCATAAGGCGAGCCTTTTTCAATTGATGGTTTACTAGGGTGGTGGTAATGACTCTCCGAGCAACTCTCTTATCTTTTTCCTTGTTATTTTTTCCAATAGACTTGAGAGCATCAAAAATATTTTTGGCGATAATAGAATTTTTTCCGGCCCTCTTGTTCAAACGAATCTTCAATTTGGCTAGCAAAGGTCTCATCTTTTGCATCTTTAGCAATTGTACAAAAAGTTGGCATTGCTCGGTCAATGTCTTATCGCTAAAATATTGGTTGAAAAGTATTCTAGCCCACAATCGAATAGTTCGTGTTGACCTCTTGCCTTCAAAATTGTTTATAATGTTATCATCAATTTCAACTAACCATTTAGGGGTCCTTGAAGGTCTTGAATTTGGAATACCTCTTTCTTCCACACAAGGTTCTTCATTTCTTGTGTAATCTAGTGAAACATAATTTACACTTGCTTCAATATTATGTTCAACATCTTCATTTCCAACATTTTCACCTTGAACATTTTCAATATCAATTTGAACAATTTCATTCCCAATTTCAATATCATGTTCAACATCTTCAATTCCAACATTTTCATTATCAATTTCAAAATTTTCATTCCCAATTTCAATATCATGTTCAACATCTTCAATTCCAACATTTTCATTATCAATTTCAAAATTTTCATTCCCAATTTCAATATAATGTTCAACATCTTCAATTCCAACAATTTCACCTTGAAAAATTTCAATATCAATTTGAACATTTTCATTCCCAATTTCAATATCATGTTCTACATTTTCACCATGAACATATTCAATTTCCTCTTCACTTGAAAGACCATAGGGCTCAGGTTCACCAATATTTAACATACCTTGTCTTTTCTTTCTATGACCTTCTCTATCTCTTTGTCTATATCCTTCAATTTGTTCTTTTGTCAGCTTTCTCTTACGTTTTTGCTTCCGACGACTGCTGCTCCCCATTATACCAAATAAAAGATGCTAAAAAATCATTATGTATGACAAATTTGAGTACAAGAATCTCCTAAAAGTTTATCTTTGTCTCTTCCTGTCTGAAACCGCGTGTTTGTCACCTGCAAAGTGTTGCAAACAGAATGCAGGGTCTGTTGGAATGCACAAAAATGACCCACATGGGGTTTTTCTATGGCCCACAAATCGGATATCCGATTTGTAAAACATGTTCTGCAATGGTAAGATTTAACCTCTGCACAATGGAGTATCACAAATCGGATATCCGATTCAAATCAGATATCCAATTTGTAGACACATAGACCAAAGGGAGAGGGAGAGGGAGAGGGAGAGAGGGAGAGGGAGAGGGAGAGGGAGAGAGGGAGAGG